>CM056376.1:105590768-105735768 GCA_029718625.1 Synaphobranchus kaupii
AGCTCTGTAGAACTACTGAATTATTTGTCACATGACTTCAGGTGATATATAATCATCTAAAATAACAATTTACAATTTTTTTTATGGTCTTCCTAAAAACAATAATTGACCAGCTGCAACTTGTTCAGAATGCAGCAGTACAAGTTTTAACTAGAACCAAGAAAAGAGCACACTTAAGCCAGTACTCAAGTCATTGCACTAAGTTGCCTGTGAATTTTAGAATTTTTTTCCCCCCTTGCTTTTAAGCACTTAATGGCTTAGCACCAGAATACATAACTGACCTTCTAGTAAGACATCAACCCCAACATTTTCTCAGATGCAGGTTTTCTTTTTGTTCCCAAAGTACATTACAAAAGAAGTGGGGAAGCTTCCTTTTGTTTGTATACACCTAGATTATGGAATTCCCTACCCAAGCAGATCAGAGAGACTCCACCTATTGAAGATTTTAAAAATCTTCTTTAAGTGTGCTTTTAATTGACTTGTGTGTATTATTATTATTATTATTATTATCCTACATACACCTCTGTTTATATGTATTCCTGTTTTTATTTATTGTTTTTAAAATTCATGTTGTTTTATTATTTCAAACCAATGTTTTTATTTGATCGTCTATAATTGTTTTTATTATAATAATAATATTGTGTTTTATGAATTGTCTTTCTCTGCATGCACTTTGGGCTGCAAAACATTGTATGAAAGGTGCTGTATAAATAAAGTTTATTATTATTATCTACCGAGTCCACAAAGTGATTGGCATAATGTGCAAATGAGCACATATTCAATTATATAGAACCTAATTTGCTTACCTTAATAACCAAAAAATCTAAAGTATCTTGTATTTATGTATATTCAACTGGCACAATTTTATTCTGATAGTGGTACCTTCCTTTAAATCTAAAGTGTATGCTTACACATGAAAGCATTGAATACGTATATGATACTCAATAAAATGGCAGGAAAGAAAAATAAAACTTTGGTCAGGAAACCACACTTTGGTGTGTTCCACTCTCTGAAAGTAATCTTTAATGCCATAGTGAAAACATTTGACATTTCTTACAAATATTTTCCATGAACAGCAATCTGTCAACCCACCAATATGGTGAATGTTTATTGTTTATGCTTATTCTGTCGTGTTCATTGCCCTGGGACAGAGCGCCTGACATGCAAACTAGCAACATAAATCCTGTATTGTGGGTTAATTCTTATGATCATAATGGCCATCATATCATATTTCCAATGCACCTGCTGTGCCCCCATGTTTCCTTATATTCATTAGTACTATATTTTCAAGATCACTGGCCACGCATTGGGATATGCCTGTTTCAAGGCTCGCATTTTATTTTGTTTTGGGAGAAGAGCGTGGCTTAGATTTTTCAGCTCATTGACCTCAGAAGTGCAAGTAATAAATCAACCATGGCAAACGAACAAACAAAGAGCAAGCAAGGATGCTCTTGGATGGAATATCATGACCATTTCAGTCAAATTTCCAACCATTCATCATTAATCATGGTTCCATATATATTTACTGTGAGTGTACAATTACAAAAAAATGACAATTAGGGTTGCAAAATCCGGGAATATTCAAAGGTGGAAACCTCACGGGAATATATGGGAATTAATGGGAATTAACAGGAATTAATGGGAATAAACTGGAAATGTTGGTGTTATTTGTGCTAGCTGTATTTACCTCGTCATATGCAGACATAAATATAAATATTTTGTTTTGTCATAAGCAGACATCCATGCAAACATTTGTGATTTAATGGATTTAATGGATTCTTTCATTGAACAAAAAACATGAATGTTGAATAAAAAAAATGTATTCCCTAATCTCCCCCCCCCCCCCCCCCCCCCCCAAAGAAAGTCCCATTCAAAATGGATGTAGTCCTTGGGCTCAAATGCAGTATTGTGGCCGTCAATAGCCTTGCTGTAGTGTGCAGGATGCTGGGAATTATTTCTGCATGTGATGGAAGAAATGACCGTGCATGCAGAGGGCCCTGGCCTGCAGTAGTGTGCAGGATGCTAGGAATTATCTGTGTGCGCATAAAAGAATGCACTGCACATGTAATGGAAGAATGCACAGTGTGGTGTTGAAATTCAACTGAATTCATATTAAATTGGGTTGTTTTAACAAAAACATGCTGCAAGATCTGGAATTGCATTTTATATGTATTTTTCCAACTAAATTTAAGTTCCATGCTATAGGCTAACTGCTTTTGCAATATAAATTGGTCAAAATTCCCTTAACTTCCCATGGTAAATATCCGGAAAGTTTCCGCCCCCTTTGCAACCCTATTCACAATACAATACTGAAACAAATCTAAGCTAAGCCATAGCATGTAATGTTCCGCTCCCTTCCTGTCCGTTTTCCGTGTTTTCCTGTTTTCCCTCCGTGTCATGTTGGATCCCTTTGTCCGTGTTTTCCCCTCTGCCGCGGACTAGGCATGTCCTTCCCTGTCTTGTTCGTCTGGTTGTTTTGGTTACTTCCGCCTTTCACTCCCTCCCCCTCGTTGCATGCATTTCCTCACCTGGTGTCTTGTAATCACTTCCCGGTTTATGTTCACACCTGTTTCGTATTTTGTCACATTAGTTAGCCCTATATAGTCTTTCGGCTGGCTGCCAGTCGGCGCCAGTTCGTTAACTATCATCACTTGGTGTAGTGCTTGACTCGTTAACTGGTCCCCCCGTGTAAACTATTCGCGTGTTTGTGGAATGTGTTTCCCATACAGCGTATAGTCCCTTGCAAAACTACAGTCTGGTAGTTTACCTTCCGCACAATTCCTGTCATTATTATATTTGCTAACTTGTTTCCCTTCTCCTCCATCCAACCCTACTCCCTATCTCCCGTGGCAGTGTTTGTTTTTCCCCGTGTTTGTTTGTGTGTGTTGCGGTACCACCCCACCTCCAGCGCGTGTAGGCTCCGGGGTGATTCGCTACCTGGCTACTCTCCAGTTGTTCCTGTCCGACCGAGGAAACCACCCAGTTCTTCGGCGCCGGCTCCTGGAGCTCTGGAGACGGTCAGCTACCTCCGGACCTACCGCAGCTACGCCACACACCACTCTGCCCCTGCCCGTGCTTCCGCAAAGCCTCCCGACTTCCAAACCCATCACCTCCGTGAGAACCTCCCGGTCTTTCCCGTGCCTTCCCTTGCACTAACCCTCCTCTGTTTTGTTTTTCCATACCGGTGCAGTCAGCCCGGTCCAGTCCTGCCCTGCCGTAGTGAGTCGCTCCCCTGCCAGTTCCAGTTCAGTCCCGGCGTGAGTGTTACAGGCACTCGCTCAAGTCCAGTTCCGGTTTGGGACATTCCGTTCCAGTACCTGTACCCGTGTGGACCTCCCGGTCCAGTCCAGTCCAGTCCAGTTCCGGTTTGGGACAATTCCGTTCCAGTACCTGTTTCCCGTGTGGACCACCCGGTCCAGTTCCAGTCCAGTCCAGTTCCGGTTTGGAACAGCCCGTTCCAGAACCTCCAGTCCAGCTCCGGCTTGGAGCAGCCCGCCCCGGGCTTCCAGGCGCAAGATCTCCTAATTCTGTGTGTGTGTTGCCTTTCCTGTACAGTGTTGGGACTACCCCAAACACTTAATTTATTAAATACCATCTTTTGTGAATTCTGTCTCCTGGTCGTTGCACTTGGGTTCGTCCCGTACACAGATACGTAACAGAACGAACTGGCCAAAAACATGGACCCCAGCCGACCTGGAGCAGATTCGGCACGCCTTCTCCTGCCAAACTGCGGTCAGCGACCAACAGGGCCGTCGTCTGGACGACGTGTTGGAAGTACTGAAGAGCATCACGGAACAAGTTACTCAGCTGTCTCTTCACCAGCCGCTTCCGCGTATTCCAGTGGGCCCTACACCGCCCGCTCCGGACCCCCCCGGCGGACCCTCCTGTGTCCGCTTCATTTCGGGAGCCTCGCGTTCAACATCCGGAGCTATTCCGCGGGGAATTGGGGAAATGTCGCGAATTTCTGATGAAATGCGACATTGTCTTCCGGATGCAGCCCTCCTCCTTCGCCTCCGACCCATGTAAGATCGCGTTCATCATGAGCAGCCTGGGAGGAGGTGCCCTGGAGTGGGCTACATCCATCTGGGATAGCCAAGCCGCGCTCTGCAACAACTTCGCTGCCCTTCACCGCCGAGATGCGGCGCGTGTTTGACCACCCTACCTGTGGGCGAGATGCAACTCAGCGCCTACTTCAAGTCCGTCAGGGGGGGTCGCAGCGTCGCAGAGATGGCCATCCAATTCCGTACCCCTCGCCGCGGAGTCCGGATGGAACGACACCCGCCCCTTCAGGGGGCTTTCCGCCAGGCACTCAGCGAGGAGCTCAAAGACCAACTAGCCACCCGTGAGGAATCCACCTCCCTCAATAGCCTGATTAGCCTGGCCATAGCAGTCGACAACCGTCTTCGTATCCGGGCCCGTGAGCGTGGGGGGGAATCCCGGTCACCTTCCTCATATTCGCTCTCACCCATCTGTTTCTGGATTCAGGGCGGCGTCTGGGGTCTCCGAAGAGGAGCCCATGCAACTGGGCAGAGTTGTGGTCAACTCTGCGGAGCGCCAACGCCGTCAGCGATCCAGGTCGTGCTTCTACTGTGGCAAACCTGGCCATCAGATCGCCTCGTGTCCAATCCGCCCAAAAGAATAGGCTCGCCAGTTAAACTAGGCGTACTGACGAGCCCTATCATTCCCTGCCATGCAGCCCAGAATCGCCTAGTCTTCAAGGCCACTCTCCTGTGGAGCGACAAGTCCTTAGTTTCGTCGGCTCTCATCGACTCTGGAGCCGACGCCAACTTTATGGACACCACCTTCGCCCAGAGGGCCGGCATACCTACGGAGCTTCTTCCATCACCCATTACTGCCTTCGCCTTAGACGGTCGGAGCTTGGGATTAGTGACCCACTCCACCGTGTCCTTACAGCTTGTCCTCTCTGGCAATCACCGGGAGAGCATTCAACTCCTCCTCATCAACTCCACACAGTCAACCATAGTTTTAGGTCAGACCTGGCTCCGTCTCCATAACCCACACATTGACTGGCAGGGCGGACGCATCCTGGCGTGGAGTGGCCACTGCCTGGCTAGCTGTCTCCGCTCCGCGCTTCCCCCTCCGGGGGTCCAAGAATCCCAGCACCAACCTACCCGAACCCGATATGTCCACCGTTCCCAAACAGTATCACGACCTCAGTCGCACCTTCTCGAAAGCACGTGCTCTGTCCCTACCTCCTCATCGCCCGTACGACTGTTGTATCGATCTGCTGGCGGGAGCCAAAACTTCCGTCCGGCCGTCTCTACAGTCTGTCGGGACCAGAGAAACTCGCCATGGAGGAATATATCCATGAGTCCCTCGCCTCGGGCATCATCCGTCCCTCCTCTTCTCCGGTTGGTGCTGGGTTCTTTTTCGTGGGGAAAAAGGACGGCTCACTACGGCCCTGCATCGACTACCGGGGACTCAATTCCATCACCATCCGCAACAAGTATCCTCTCCCCCTCATTAACACTGCTTTTGAACCCCTCTCGCAGGCCGTCATTTTCACGAAACTCGACCTCCGTAATGCGTACCACCTGGTGCGCATACGGGAGGGGGATGAGTGGAAGACTGCCTTCAATACCCCGTTGGGCCACTATGAGTACCTGGTGGTCCCTTTCGGCCTTACTAACGCCCCGGCAGTCTTCCAGGGCATGGTTAATGACGTCCTGCGAGACCTGTTGGGTAAGACCGTTTTTGTTTACATTGACGACATTTTAATTTTTTCCAAGTCCCCTCAGGAGCACATTCTCCATGTCCGGGAGGTTCTCCAGCGGCTCCTCGAGAACCAGCTCTTCGTGAAGGCGGAGAAATGCTCATTCCACGTCTCTTCAGTCCCGTTCCTCGGCTTCATTATCGAGGAGGGCAGTATCCGGGCGGATCCGGTCAAAGTCAAGGCGGTGACGGAATGGCCCCAACCCACCTCTCGTAAGCTGCTACAACAGTTCCTTGGTTTTGCTAATTTTTATCGTCGTTTTATCCGAAATTACAGTGTCATTGCTGCCCCCCCTTACAAAACTTACCTCCACCACTTTTTCTTTCTGTTGGAATCCCGAAGCTCAGCGTGCTTTTGAGCAACTCAAAACGCGGTTTTCCTCAGCCCCTATCCTTTGCCACCCTGATCCCTCCCGTCAGTTTACGATCGAGGTGGACGCCTCCGACACCGGCGTGGGGGCCATTCTGTCCCAACGTGCCGCCTTAGACAACAAGCTCCATCCCTGTGCCTTTTTCTCCCGGAGGCTGTCCTCCCGCTGAGCAGAATTATGATGTCGGGGATCGGGAACTTCTTGCCATTAAGCTGGCTCTTGAGGAGTGGCGCCACTGGCTGGAGGGGGCAGGTACCCCCTTTGTTGTTTTTGACTGACCACCAAAATTTAATTTATTTAAGATCTGCCAAGAGGCTGAATGCCAGACAGGCTAGGTGGTCACTTTTCTTTGCCCGGTTTAATTTTTCTTTGTCCTATCGCCCCGGTTCCCGCAATATTAAGGCAGATGCCTTATCCCGTGTGTTTTCCCTTCCCTCCAGTCCTGCTGACCCCCGAAACCATTCTCCCAGCGTCCTGTATGGTGGCTGCGGTCTCCTGGAGGATTGAGGAAATCGTGAGGTCCGCCCAGACCTCCCACCCTGACCCCCGTAATAACCCTAACCCTGCCCTGTTTGTTCCCGACTCCGTCCGCTCCCAGGTCCTTGAGTGGGTTCACGCCTCCTGCCTGGCGTGTCACCCAGGTGTTGCCAGGACGACCGCCCTCGTCAGGAGGAGCTTTTGGTGGCCCACCCTCAAGGAGGATACCCGTGCCTTTGTTCTGGCCTGCTCTGTATGCGCCAGGAGCAAGGCTTCCCACCAGCCTCCCTCTGGTCATCTCCTTCCCCTCCCTGTCCCGGGCCGTCCTTGGAGCCACATTGGGGTGGACTTCGTAACCGGTCTGCCGTTGTCAGATGGCAACTCTGTCATTTTGACAATTGTGGATCGGTTCTCCAAGGCGGCCCACTTTATTCCCCTCCCCAAGCTCCCGTCCGCCCTCGAAACGGCGGAGCTCCTGGTGGTACATGTGGTCAGGCTGCACGGGATCCCTTCCGATATCGTGTCGGATCGTGGGCCCCAATTCTCCTCCCAGGTCTGGAAGGCGTTCTGTGTAGCCCTGGGGGCCTCGGCCAGTCTTTCGTCTGGCTTCCATCCCCAGTCGAACGGCCAGGCAGAGAGGGCGAACCAGGACCTGGGGGGCCGCCCTGCGGTGCGTCACGGCTCGCAACCCCGCCTCCTGGAGCCGTTTCCCTTCCCTGGGTGGAGTACTCCCACAACTCCCTTAAGAGTACCTCCACCGGGTTATCCCCTTTCGAGTGTTCGTTAGGGTACCAACCCCCTCTCCTGTCGGTCCAGGAGGCCGAGGTAGCAGTCCCCTCTGTCAGGGCCCACATCCTCAAATGCAAGCGCATTTGGAGGCTTACACGCACCGCACTCCTACGTTCCAATTCCCGGTCCCAGCGTCTGGCGGACCTGCACAGGACCGCAGCCCCCCCAAATACAGGGCCGGTCAGCAGGTCTGGTTGTCCACGTCTAACATTTCCCTTCCCTCCTCCTCTAAAAAGCTTCGGCCCCGGTTCATTGGTCCCTTCCCTGTTGTACGTCTTGTTAACCCTGTTTCTGTCAAGCTCTCCCTCCCTGCCTCCCTCAAAGTTTACCCCGTTTTTCATGTCTCCCAAGTCAAGCCTGTCGCCTCCAGCCCCCTCAGTGCCCCTACCCTCCCTCCGCCTCCTGTCCCGGGTCATCAACAACGCCCCGGCCTATACGGTGGACCGCATCATTGACATCCGCCGTAAGGGTCGGGGCTTCCAATACCTCGTGGACTGGGAGGGGTATGGCCCTGAGGAGCGGGTCATGGCCTCCACAAGGGCCTCATCCTGGATCAAACCTTAATCCAGGATTTCCACAGTCGCTTCCCATTCAAGACCAGGCCGCCAGGTACGCCAGGTGGCGTACGTTGAGGGGGGGGTACTGTAATGTTCCGCTCCCTTCCTGTCCGTTTTCCGTGTTTTCCTGTTTTCCCTCCGTGTCATGTTGGATCCCTTTGTCCGTGTTTTCCCCTCTGCCGCGGACTAGGCATGTCCTTCCCTGTCTTGTTCGTCTGGTTGTTTTGGTTTACTTCCGCCTTTCACTCCCTCCCCCCTCGTTGCATGCATTTCCTCACCTGGTGTCTTGTAATCACTCCCGGTTTATGTTCACACCTGTTTCGTATTTTGTCACATTAGTTAGCCCCTATATAGTCTTTCCGGCTGGCTGCCAGTCGGCGCAGTTCGTTAACTATCATCACTTGGTGTAGTGCTTGACTCGTTAACTGGTCCCCCCCGTGTAAACTATTCGCGTGTTTGTGGAATGTGTTTCCCATACAGCGTATAGTCCCTTGCAAAACTACAGTCTGGTAGTTTACCTTCCGCACAATTCCTGTCATTATTATATTTGCTAACTTGTTTCCACTTCTCCTCCATCCAACCCTACTCCCTATCTCCCGTGGCAGTGTTTGTTTTTCCCCGTGTTTGTTTGTGTGTGTTGCGGTACCCCCCACCTCCCAGCGCGTGTAGGCTCCGGGGTGATTCGCTACCTGGCTACTCTCCAGTTGTTCCTGTCCGACCGAGGAAACCACCCAGTTCTTCGGCGCCGGCTCCTGGAGCTCTGGAGACAGGTCAGCTACCTCCGGACCTACCGCAGCTACGCCACACCACTCTGCCCCTGCCGTGCTTCCGCAAAGCCTCCCGACTTCCAAACCCATCACCTCCGTGAGAACCTCCCGGTCTTTCCCGTGCCTTCCCTTGCACTAACCCTCCTCTGTTTTGTTTTTCCATACCGGTGCAGTCAGCCCGGTCCAGTCCTGCCCTGCCGTAGTGAGTCGCTCCCCTGCCAGTTCCAGTTCAGTCCCCGGCGTGAGTGTTACAGGCACTCGCTCAAGTCCAGTTCCGGTTTGGGACATTCCGTTCCAGTACCTGTACCCGTGTGGACCTCCCGGTCCAGTCCAGTCCAGTCCAGTTCAGGTTTGGGACAATTCCGTTCCAGTACCTGTTTCCCGTGTGGACCACCCGGTCCAGTTCCAGTCCAGTCCAGTTCCGGTTTGGAACAGCCCGTTCCAGAACCTCCAGTCTCCAGCTCCGGCTTGGAGCAGCCCGCCCCGGGCTTCCAGGCGCAAGATCTCCTAATTCTGTGTGTGTGTTGCCTTTCCTGTACAGTGTTGGGACTACCCCAACACTTAATTTTATTAAATACCATCTTTTGTGAATTCTGTCTCCTGGTCGTTGCACTTGGGTTCGTCCCGTACACAGATACGTAACAAGCATATGGGCAAAAAACAGAAAAGAAAATTCCTTCTGAGAAAATGCACTTCATTTCAAATTTAAAATCTGAGAATGTTACAGTATGTGTGCACTGTTTCGCATTGCAGAGTGTTTTTACATTAAAAAACACAATTTTAAAAACAATTTTAATGAAGATGTCATCATCAAAGCAAAAAATGATTTGATGATTCATCAAAGCAAAAAAGACCCCAACAGCTGCAACTCAGAACTGCTTTACAATCAGGAGAAAAAAGCTAATTCTGATCAAACATAGATGCTGTAGAAGAGCAGACACACTTTCTTCTAATACACAGCTTTAGTGTAGGATTATAGGAGAGGAAACACGTACACCCGAGGAAACTGATCACTTATCAGATTCAAGAGCCATTGTGTGAATATGGTTACAAAATGTAAAGATTCAAGCAAGTGTTTGTTTTCTTTTAACTGTTGGGTAAGCTCTCGCCTCCAGAATTTTCGAAACCCTGTTCGAAAAAAACAGTGAAACTTGTATTTAACAGTGAAACTTGTATTTAATCCTGGGTCAAATTTAAGGGGACAAATGTTTATCGAGTCTTGGCCAATGACCTTTGAGAGTTCACAGAAGGGCTTGCGGTGGTTGTAATGCTGCCATGCGTGTGGCTGAAGCCTCTGTCATGTCCTGTCATGTTGTGTTTGTGTAGTCACATACAGTGTAGCGCTGAGGGCCACCACATACCACTCCCCATACCACTCCCTTAGGGCCACCACATACCACTCACCACATACCACTCTCTTAGGGCCATCACATACCACTCCCCCATACCACTCCCTTAGGGCCACCACATACCACTCACCACATACCACTGATGGATTATAATTAATATGTATCTGTTTTACTGTAGTAAGTGAGGCCTGGCAACACTGGGAGCAGGAGGGGGAGACTTATGGAAAATGGGGGGGGGGGTCTGGATGCTGACATATGGGGGAATTTCATTGAGATGAGCGAGCCTGACCCCCTCCCCAGTACAACAGCTGCGTGGCCCCAGCCAATGGACGTGCATTCCTCCCCTGATTAGTGGAATTTGCGCAGCCTTTGCACAGGGTGGACTGGGTCCAGCTGGGGGCGGGGAGAAGGAGCGCGGTCACAGCTTCTCTCAGTAGCCAACGCGGGGGGTCAGCATTTAGCCATTCACAGCCTCCTGCTGGAGAACGGCCACGTTCCACCCAAGGGGAGAGGAAGAGGGGGGTGGAGATGGCTCACATGAGAGAGAGAGAGAGAGAGAAAGAGAGAACAAGTTGGAGAGAGGGAGGGGAGAGGAAGTGAAAGAGAGAAGGGGCGAGAGAGAGCAAGAGAGAGAGAAAGAGAGAGGGTGATAGAGTGTGAATGTGTCCATTTCAATTCCCAGTTTAGTAGCAGAGGAACTGTATCTGAGGTGTGAGAGCGAAGACAGTTAAAACAGTTAAATGAGAGACAGAGTAAGAGCGAGAGACAGAATCTTCTGGAACTTTCCTGTAATGGAGTGGCTTGCGCTTGTCCTGTCGGAGCTCTGATGCTTCCCCTTCCATGCTGCCAAAGTCAGGCTTCTCTGGACGTCCCGGCTGCAGTCGCACTGTAGTCAAGTCTCCTTGAGCAGCTGCCAGCTCTGAGTGACACCGTGTGTTGTGTTGCGTGAGGAGGTCCGAGTGCCAGTCCTGAGGGAGGGCTCGGCTTCCCGTCTCCAGGGGCCCATCCCAAAATCGGACCTGGACATTGTGCTGTGAGACTGAGGCTTCTCCCCCTCCTTTTCCCTGAGAATGAATAACTGGAACATCGGCTCAAGAGAAGGATGAGCACCGGGGAATCCCTGGGAATTACTTGTGTCCTCTGGGCACCCGCAGAACACCTGGTGTGATGTCAGCGACGCAATCACGTGCGGACCGTGTGAGGTAACCTGATCGAGGGGGGGCTGATATTTCAAGCTCCCCATGAAGTTTCTCTTTTCAGAGCGAGCTAAATATACTGATAATCTTAGCTTTCCTTACAAAAACATAACCGGTTTGATGTGGTCAGTGCAACTTTGCTATTTTTTGACCTTGTGCAAACTTCATTGGGGAAACCATCCTTTTTCCAAGCCACAGCTTCACCAGCCCAAGGTCCACCGAAGCAACTGAAGTCCCGCTCTCAATCTATGTGTAGGTCTCCTCTACATAACCGGGAGGGCTGAACCAGAACGGTCACCAACACCCTTCCGCTGCCACCTCCACCCCCATCTGCTCTGCCTGTTCGCTCGGGACTCCAGATTCGGAAATTACCTGCTGCCTCAGGTCCGACTCCGGGGCCGTACTGCAGACCGGAACACTGTGGGCAGTCTCCACTGGAGCAATGCTGAAGGGCCAAAGTAATGTCACCTCTCAGGAAGGCGTGGCCACCACCTCCACTACCATCTCCACCACGCCCAACACACCCAACCGGTCAGTGGGGTTATGGGCCTGGGGCTGCGGTTGGTACGAGGGGGTACGAGGGGCAGGGGGAACCCCCTTTGGAGGAGAGTCAGGGCACGGAGTTTGCTTACCCCCCCCAAAAAAGGGGCTACAGTTGGGATATTACATAATGACCCAGTTTCCAGTTTATTATGTTGTGCGACACACTAATGTGAGCGTTGCTTTTGTCCATGTCTGTGTGTGCATGTTTGTAATGTGTGAGACCAATCCCATGTTCTCTTTGAATAGCATCTGTGTTGTCCACAAAAACTCATCAAAACTCCTGATAAAACTTCACTATTGACTGTAAAATAGTTTGTCTATATATTTTGACATGTTGTCTGTTTGCACAATTGAGTGTTTTTCCAAACCTCACTAAGCCCAGTCCAATTTTTCAAGGTCGGTATAATTTTTCTGATCAATGGTATTTTCAAGAAATATTTTGTGCTCCTTAATTTACAACATTTTCAACAAATCTTGCCATTCTGACCATACAACTGTGGACCATAAAACTTTTTTTGTGAGTTGATCCTTGAACTGTAATTCAGGTGAGATAGTTGCATAGTTATCAGAGCCATTGTGCCCTGTAATTTTTGCCCTCTAAATTTTGGACCGGTACACCAGAGCTTGTCTGTTCTGCCTGTCTATTTCTCACTACACATTTTCCCACTACACAATTTTAATCTGAATTCACATTTTCCCTTGTGCTAAAAATATGTTCCAAAAGGCACATTACTAACTTTTTGTTATACCCATAACCCCCCCCACCCCCCCTCCCCTGCCCCCAGCCTCCACTCCACTCCACAGCCACTCAATAGTTAATCTGGGGGTAGAGCTTGTCAGTGCTTGCTGGTATGAATATGTGCAGATTTCAGCAATGGATAATTTCAAATATAAATCATGCCTAAAACATATTTTAAAAACCAACCCAATAGTACCACAACCCATGTGATCACATGATTACAAATAATACAATGTTTTAGCATGGCGTTCAGGTCTGTTTGGGTGAGAAGTAAGTAACCTTGCTGAAGAGACAAAAGAAAGACTATCTTGACCAGCTTTTTTAATCTTCATTTGAAGTTTTATCATTGCGGCTTTGAAACACACGGCACATTCATGCGGCAATATATGCATTGCATGTAGGGTCAGATATAATTACCATGTGCAAAACACAACTTCAACTTTTGAGTCTTACTTCAGCTGGCCCCTGACCCTCGCTTTGTTCCATGGCTAATGAAATGTCTCAACTCTCACATCATCTGATTGGTGTCTCGTCGGCAGGCCCTGGCTGAGAGATAATACGCAGTGAAATGGGACCCCCGCGGTTTAATTGGGGTCTCACTGTAGTGCTTAATCCAGTTAGAGAGCTATGTGTTCTCCAGCACTGTGCTAAATGTCAGGAACCTCGACGGGGGCTTCATTGGCAAAAGTGTGGGTTTAGAAGCGTCGTTCTTGTCTCTCTCTTCCTTTGTCCTCGATGTTGCTGGATCGAAACGGAGCGAGCGAGGTCTCGGAGGTTGCGTGACACCGGAGGAATGCAGACGGTTGGGAGGATGGGGCGTTCGGCTCTGTCTGCCGAAAAACATGCGCAGCGTTGAATCTCTTTGTAAGACGAGGAAATGCATGGGCAGGCATGGCATTCACTGACACAGGGACATCTGGCAGCAGAGCCTGCTGAATTCTGAGAGATCATGTTGGAACGGCCCCAGGGTCAGCCTGTAGACAACCAATCTTTGAATAGTTTTGCCTGCTTTGTGTTAAATGGTAGAATTTATTGAAAGGAATGAGCACATGTGACATTCCATGAAAACAAAGCAAGATTACCTGCATTGAAATGTTGTTGGCCATTTATAAAATTTCTTCTTTATTATATAAACTTAAGGACAAGCCTTGTTACAGCAGGATTATTATTCAGCCCCTAGACTGCTTATAACTAAATCCTATACCACCTGTTCTATTTCACCCACACAACACTGTGTCAAATGGCAAGTTGCACTATTAATTGCTTTTCTTAAGGGCAAACATACAACAATATGAACTCTAGGGTTTGTTTATGAGCTGATTGAATTGACGTGTGGCCCCCATCCAAGAGCTGTCATTCTGACCACAGATGTCTTTGATATTTTGATGATCTAACCCCTGCCTGGTGGCTCTTCCCGGTTGCTAGGTGAGAGGACTTGAGGTCTTTAATCACTGCTAATGCCCCATTTGACAATAACATTGGGCCTTGTCTGTTTCATCATTCAGGTGGCCTGGGTCTGTTGGCCATGTTTGCGTTGTCATGGACACTGATAAACAGGTCAGAAGAAACGGACACAGGGAGAAAAGCCTCCATCCCCATAAAGTAAATAGTGTATTCGAAAGTCAGTATTAGGCTTTTTTGAAATATAATGATAAATAAATTTCAAATCAGCGTATTTAAGGCATATACAGTATATATTGCAATATCTGAAATTTATTTGTATATTTTTCCATATATTATGGAGTGTTACAATATCTTGATAATATATTTTATGTCAATATATTCATGTATATTCCATTTCTTCAAGTTCTCTTCAATGTGTTTTACAGTCCTTGTGACTTTCACCCTTACTAGTAATAACAAAGCAATGTTCTGAGAGTAACCTCACAGGCAGCAAAGTAAAAAAAACCTTTGAAACAAAACATTTAGAAACTGGCATACCGTAAACATACAGCTTGTAGACGAAACATATATATATACACAACTATATACACAGAAATATGTAGCACAGCTTGTGGTCCTTCACTAATAATAACATATCAGTGATTGGCAAATAACTTCTCAGGTTAGGACATTATTATTACTTTAGTGTGAACCGCGCAGTACAGTACAAACTTGCTTTCATGGACTGTTTTTTTTTAAAGGTGAGAATCACAGTTTTGTGTTCACTTTCCTTGATGCAATGGCTGCTGCTTTGTGAGCACTGCATCTGGGTGGGTGTCCCTACGCTGTGTACTTTTGGTCCTCTGTGGCGGCTGGCGCTGTGTGCTGGGAACAAAAGATAACCATTGTTCCCCTGCAGCACGACCGGGTGGCGGTGTGTGTGTATGTGTGTGTGGTGGGGGGGGGGGGGGGGGGGGGGGGGGGTTATAAAGGCCCCTCTGAGCACAAGAACCAGTCTGTCCCGGGGTGTATGACTAGATAGTTGACAGTGCCCACATTTCCCAGGATGCACTCGGGCGTGTATGTGTGTATATCATATAGCCCTGGAACAGATAAACGTGTGATAATTCAGCCTACCCTAACAAGGTGTTCCTGGCTTCAACACAAACTTCTCACCCTCTGTATCATCACTGCTTATATGCAATGATACCTGCCCAATAAGCAAGGTCAATATGAACTGTGATTTCAATTACACCCACATGTGGTTTGTGAGTCTCGATTTTTGGCTCAGGTTGAGTTATGTAGCTTTTGTAACAGTCATTCATTCACAAGTTATCAGGAAACTGCTACTGTTAAAATCAAAACTATAATTCAATTCAATGAGAAAGTGTTTTTCTTTAATTGTGAAAATGTGTTCTAATCCCATACAAACACAAGAAATGTCTCTATTTCAATCGAATGAAACAGTAGTATGTTCCCCGGCTATGTGCTTATCATTATTGTGTAACAGAAGGTCTTGGTTACCTCTCTAATGGCTAAGGAGCGTTGCATGCAATATGTGCACAGAATTCTCTGTCTAATGTGTCTCTGGGACAAAGCAGTAGGGTTTAGCATATGGAGAGATCAGAATTCGTAACATTCCACCGTCCTACATACTTATTCTGCCCACATTGACTCTCTCAGTCTATCTCACGTACTGCGTTTCACAAAAACACCCTTAATATACTTCTGATCCTACTCCCAACAAATATCCGGAGTGCAAAAAACATTGAGAGGAATTATCGGTGTCCAATTCCATTAAGAGTTGCAACAATAGTTTTTATTTTGTGTTATTATTTTGTTATTTCTGTTTTATTTACTGATGTAATGGAGGCTCAAGGGCAGGAAAAAGGCTGCAGTTGAGATGGCGGTCATAGGCCTATATTGTCATTAAAACAGCTTTGGAAATCATAAAATAAAATATGGACAGAATGATCATGTGCAATCAATTACCCTATCAATTTTTAACTATGACTTTTACTAATGAGAGAAGTCTTATGGTTAATATTGGCATTTGGTCAGTGATTGACAGCTCTTCAAAACATCTCAGCAGAATGGGTTGTGTCTGTTATGTTGCTGCTATGTATGTGAACTTCACAAATCAAGCAAATGCAAGTATGAGTTATAGAATATGTGGGCAAAATCGTTTTCACAGAATATATCGGTTAAAGGCTGCTGACAGTAGGTTTTGTGGGACATTCGAGAAAGAATAGTGAACCATGTCTGCTTCATAATTAAAGGATGTGAACAAAAAAAATTGTTGCCGCAAAATATACTGTAAATATACCGAGAAGACATGCTACAACAGGTGGCGAGCCATGCAACTGCATGGCCTCTGCGTTTAATCTTTCTTGAAGAGCTGTGAGAATTTCACTTATTCAACAACCGGGTTGGCAGGACTTGTACCCTTCCCCAGAGAGGCGAATCGAGGTTCGGTTTTAAAACCGGAAAACAAGATAGGGCAGGTCTGTGTGTGTGTGGAGCAGAGGGGATTGTGGGATCCAGTGTGAAATGCTCAGAGACTGTTATTCTCAGCTCCTGCGGATTTGATCCTGGTAAGAAAGAGTGATTGTTGAGTCGGGGTCCTTCCTTTTCCGCCTGGCTTTCTCCTCTACCGCCTAACCTGTCTTCTTAAATACTGTTATTCTGTCTCGTCCCAGCATGTCAGCTGATGCTTACACATGCCTTAATATAGCTTTTTAAAAATTGAGATTTATGAGGACGTGACATAGATTAATCTGTCTATGAGTCACCCAATTCAGGCTTCGGGAATTTCGCACAGTGCCACACTGTGCTCTCCCTATCAGCCAGGGTTGTTATGGTATTACTGCCAATGTCATTTTAATATCCCATTATTTATTTTCATACTTAAATGTCAGTAAATGTTTTCAGTCCTCACCGTGGCCCTTGCTAGCTTCTGCCACAGACCACAGTAACAGCTGATCTAGTTATAATGAGCTCAGAAATCTAGTCTAAACTGTGAGTGCAAGAACACAGCAGGTGGCTATCTTGGTTGTAGTCAAAGGGGCTGGCTCATTCATAGTAAACTAATTGCACTTGGGAGGTGTAGTACTAATGAGTGGTGGACTTGCATTGTTTTACATACTGAATATGTAGCATATGTAATAAAATTAGCAGCACAAATATAACTTGTTTGATCATGGGCTCTTGATTTAACCCTGACCGCATTTTGACCTCAGCTAATATTCTGTTATTCGTCTGAATACACAAGAATTACAAATTTGTCTTGAAAATTTATACTACTATTTATATATTTATGAATGAGATAAATTCATATTCTGAATCACAATGAATTATTGTTATTTAAGAGTATGTTCATATGATGACTTTGTCCTCATCGGGGTATTCTACACAACCTCAAGATATTGCATGCCGAATGCAGAGAGCCATCTAACAAAGATTAGCCATTATTTTTAACGACTGTTCATAAGAATTGGAGTGCTCAGATAAGTACACTTGCCTTCAGTTGTGCCAAATGCTGGATTAGATCAACACATGTTACAATCTCTTATTCCCAAAAGCATTGTGCATGTTTGTGAGAATGTATGAATGGACTACTGTCTTCCTGCCTGTTAATATTGCCGCTAACTCCTAAAGACTGAAACTATGTAGATGTAGAATGCTGGAGCCTGCCTTGTTATGAACTGCAATGTGTCCAACAAAATTGCGTTGTTAAATATTCTTTCTTGTAAACAAAGATTTTTTTTACCCCATCATTGTATTTATTTATTTATTTATTTATTTAAGGAGAATAGACAATCCATCTGCCTTTCATTTTTTAATCTTTATTCAGACGGGGAAAGTAAACAGACGGGAACATAGTGCAGAAAGTTTCATACAGGGGATCTTCAAATGGGTTTGAAAGTTGGCTTCCCTATGGACTGCACCACACTCTTGCCCTACCCCACCACTCCTGACTCAGGGAAGAGAGGGGACAACAACAGAAAGATATTGCACAAAAGACAACTAAACATTTCATGGCAGAAAAGAAACAACATAAAACCCAGAAACATTTTCAGAAATGCCCAGCACTTTTAAGTACTTAGATCCAGCAAACAGAATACTCTGACCATTTAATTCAGATTTTACATACTCATGACTTTCATGCATTCAGAACACTGCTCGTATTGAGCGAAATGACCCCAGATGGCACTCAGTTGCATGTCTGACGTATGTAAAACAGGAAAGAGCCCAAGGTCCTTATATGAAGGTCAGGAAGCTGGGAGGGGCCAGATCCTGGAAGACAAATACAGCGGAGCCCAAGCCAGTAATGATAGAAAATCAGGGCCGATCATTAACTTACTCATCCTGCTAAATTAAAGGTGTTAAAGGGATAGTTCGGAATTTTGGACATAATGTCTCAATTGCGACTTACCCATGATGTAGTTGATTGATGGAAACCATTTTCAGATAATTCCATGCTGTCCCTTCTTTTGGACATAGACACATTGCTAATGCTAGCGCAACTCTAAGGTAACTGCTAGCATCCACTACCAAACGCACTTAAACACTCCACAGTGCACCCAAAGCAAATAAAATATGACGACAGTCTATCTGGGTTATTTTGAGTGTTTGTACCATCATTTTTTTAGTCAAACTATCGTTGAATCCTTTACTTTGTGCTGACCTATATTCTCTGTTGAAGTACGGCGGCGGAGTGAACGTGTCCATTGCAACTTGTTGGTCTTCTTTGTTGTTGATGTCGACCAGTGCTGGCACTACATTCGTAGGTAACGTAAAGTATCGCTCCGCTGCCGTACTTCCACAGAGAATATATAGGCCAACGCAAAGTAAAGGATTCAACGATAGTTTGACTTCAAAAATGATGGTATAATCACTGAAAATAACCCCGATAGACTGTCGTCGTATTTTATTTGCTTTGGTGCACTATGGAGTGTTTAAGTGCATTTGGTAGTGGATGCTAGCAGTTACCTTAGAGTTGCGCTAGCATTAGCAATGTGTGTATGTCCAAAAGAAGGGACAGCATGGAATTATCTGAAAATGGTTTCCATCAATCAACTACATCATGGGTAAGTCGTAATTGAGACATTGGGCCCTATCTTGGCGATCTTGGCGCTTAGTCTAAGCGCATGGCGCTAAGTCCATTTAGGGCGTGTCCAAGTCCACTTTTGCTATTTTAACGGCGTGTTTTTTTGGCGCTAAGCACGGCGCATGGCGCAACTGGGCTGAACCTAGTCGCTTCATTAATTATAGGTGTGTCTTGGGCACAATCAAAATGTCATATCCCATTCCCTTTAAAAGCCTGCTTTTCCACCTTGGCGGATTGCTTATGATGGCGAAACAGACATGCTCGTGCGTGTTTAGTGTGATCAAGGAATAGGCTAAATGGAGTATGATCAATATTATTCGGACTAACCATTAGCCTATGAGTTCCCGGTAATTCCAGACAGGGCTGTTATTTTACAAAATATGTGCGGTTAAATTTCGTTAAAAGGACCTGCAACAGCTGAGAATAAGCTATCAATGGCTTCAGTCTCACCTTAGAAAACGCCAAATTAGCCTGCTTGTTCAGCGAATTTCGTTTGATTATGCAATGAAAGTGTCAAACATCAATTCCAAGAGGCTGTTCTCATTCGTTCTCGAAGTTCAAGCTTCATCCAAAGTTCATTAGGCTACCTGCATAGTAGGCTAATATTGATTAATAACATACATACCGTTATTTTGCCTTAATGATGACACTAAATAGCCATACAATAAAGCTGTCAGGTTCGCAACCCATAAGTTCACGCATATTTCCCCTTGTTTAATAATGTCCTGTTTATAGAAATGTGACCAACCTGTTTTACTCGTAGCGTAATCCTTTAAAACAATCCACTTTCCCAGGAAGACCGTTGAACGTGCGACTCACAGCAGGGGAAACAGAACATGCAGCTCACGTGCAGAGAATGGCATTAAAAGTAATTGTGAATTAATTGTGTAACGTGCTGCAAATTTGTTTTAGTTTCTAATTAGACGCTTAGTTCTCTTTAAAATCGTTTTGTTCAGTTAAGGAATAACGGGTGAAATCAGCTGGGTTTTAAACGGTGAGAGTATGGAAACCTGCTCACTGTAATTTAAAAAAATATGAAGGACGAAGAATAGCCTAGCTAAGGTTACAATTTAGTTAACATGGTGACATCTCCGTTTTTTAACCATAGGCTATCGAAAAAAACCTTATGCACAGCGAATTCGCTGTAGCCTAGGCTATTTGAAAAACAATAAATGCAATATTCACTGGACAAGGTTTTGAACTTTTTTCAGTCACAAACCATTCTATTTACTTACAGGCTGTATTCATAGATAAACAGAGCTGTATTGTAATGACATCTGAAGCGCATTTTCAGAACTTAAATGTCCGTCTATTGCCGTGCGCGAGTTTTCCATTGAATGACAATTCACGCATTAGGTGCAAAGACAATTCGCGCATTAGGCTTGATAGCTATAGGTGTTATCAGCTCCTTTTTAATGGATAGCCATTGTCCCGTACCATCGCACATCGCCTGGATGTTGATGGAGTGGGCTGAGAGCAATGTAATGTGGCATTGTTTCCCTTCGCTGAGGGAAAGGTATGTGGACCTATGGAACCTTTTATTATTATGCATTTTTGATATAGCCTACACAATAATAATATTTCACATTGTGATCTAGATATTTTAGTCATGCCTGTGCACGCCCCTGTGTGTAACAGACAGGAGGGTATGCGCGTTGTGCACACGCCTATGTAGACGCACTTATATGCGCCGTTAAAATAGCATGTAAACAACTGCGACATGACTTTAGACCAGGTTTGTGGTGGTTCTAGCGCAAGCGCTTTCTGCTGGCTCAAGATAGCAATACGCCAAAAAGAATCCTGGCCACTCCTCATCTTAAGACCAACACGCCCAGTTCACTAATGATGGCGCAAGAGTTACGCCGTCAAACATGCTAGTTTGACGGTGTAAGCGTTAGGCGTTATTATGGACCTAGCGCCGGGTGTAAGATAGCAAAGACACTTGCGTTTGCGTTAGCGTCGCTTTGCGCCGGGTGTAAGATAGGGCCCATTATGTTCAAAATTCTGAACTATCCCTTTAACTGTGCGCCCCTCCTCTCTGATCCAGTCATGTAATGAAATACCAACAACAGCTTTTTATATCGTTTTGTAAAAGAGCCGCATCAGAGAGCTCTCATCACCAGAGAAGATTTACCACAGAGACGGTGTCCCTGTTTAACTCACCAGTGTTTGATCTATCTATCTATCTATCTATCTGTCTGTCTGTCTGTCTGTCTATTCACTTACTTATTTATCCTGTGTTTTGGTCCAGTCCTGGATTTCTTTGTTTCGTGAGCTGCACTTGATATAAAAAATGTGGGTGAAGTGCAGAACTGGGGAGAACTTTGATAAGTTTGATTGTCTTCAAATGGCAAATATTAAAGGGGTAATCCACTCTAATTAACTTTTAGGCTAATATTTTAGAATTTCTGAAAATGTTCAGCAATTTTCCAAGCTTTTTCTCGGTCATGATAGCTGCTATGAGCATGGACGATGTGAACTCCAAAAAATTAAATTCAATGACGTCACTGAATTGCATTTCTGAAATGTCTAACATGGGGTGCGTCCTAATACTCGAAAAGTGCGCCCTCCTTTCCTCCATCTTTGTGTTTGCTGATCTTAATTACGTATTAATGGTTACATATTAATTAATGTCTCGATGCAAACCGCAATGTCAGGTACATTGTATACTGTATGCAAATACTAGAAATGTTCAGGCAGTTTTACATACTTCCGGGTAGGAGTGGAGTGGTAGTAGAGGAAAGGAGGTGGGGAGTGAAGGATATTGGGACGCACCCATGGAAATTGATAGGAGAGTCATTTTTGTATCATAATATCACCAGGATAAATGTGTAGCCGCAGTTGTTTTCTTCTTATTAGATATAGTTACATTTTGTATACATATTTAAAATATTAAGAAATGTTTACTTATAGAGAGCCTGCACCGATATTTTGCAGCTGTTCAATCCTCCAACCACCATACATCATCGCTGTGCTGTAACCAGGGTAACTACAAGCCTGCTGAGTTCTAAACCAAGGGGTCAAAGCCGGGCTTTCATTTTGAAGCTCCCTTCCTGGTTGGGCTGGGAGCGGCCATAGTGCCGTTGCTCACTCACACCACTGCGGTTGGCTCCAGTATAGGTCTTTCACCATGTAAGTCAATGGCAGCAATGTTGTCAAAATACTAAGTCAATACATTTTTTCGACAAGAAAATGTAGTGGCAATATGTGCTTTTCCATCGTCTAATGCATCTCCATGTGCCAATTTTTTTAATTATTGTGTCGTTTGGACAGAGTATTAACATTTGTTCAGGACCAATCAGAGGGACAGGTTGAGTCCTAGGGTCACTGCCAAAGATAGGTTCTATAGGGATCTCACTGCCCTCACTCGGAGGGGCGGGACCAGAAGGGGGAGACAAACGCCCTGGCGTCTTGGGACCTTTATACAGTCTACGTTTGGGAAAGGGAGACACGCTGTATTTTTGAGTGGAAGTCGATGGAGAACATCCCTTAGTAGTTTGTGACATAATACATTGACTGCCTTACTTGCTCATCTTCAACATGTTTGTCATCACATATTCATTTTGGAGCAAGCTATGATGTGTCTACTACGAAGGAAAATACTGTTTTGTGAGATGAGAGACAGCAGGGGATGTTGCAGCTGCCAGCTACACTACAGGCCCAGCATCTCGGAGCAAGCAACCAAACTGTGGGTTAAGTATATGAAATCAATTGCTCCATACCTGTATAACCTTATCATTTAGATATTCATTTAGCTATTCCATCCCCTCCTTTACGCAATCGCCGTACTCCCCCTGCCATGAACATTACCATTGCTTAGCAATGCTGGGTTAGCTAGCTAGCAAGCTAACGATAGCTCACGGCAAGTCGTTTTAACATTCAGCTAGCAAGCTAACGATAGCTTATGGCAAGCCCTTTTAATTAAACAGTTATTCGACTTCCTTAAAGTCATCCTTGCTGGCTGGCCATATAAGTTGGCTAGCTACCGTGATTGCCTAGCTAACGTTACTAATGTTAGCCAGCTGCTCCAACTAGAACCCTAACCGGACATTTCTACGCCTGGATAATTTTTTTTCGGTCACAAAAATTAAGAAAATGTGCAAGGAATAGAGCCAAGGTGTCAGCGGTATGTTTGTACTGACTCAATACAGCAATGTTTAAAATAAAACTAATAATTTATCTGAAAAGAATATGCAGTCTGCGTAAGTCTGCGTTTGTAAATGTTGGCAATGTTTGTGATTAGGTTACAGGATGCAGATGAAAGTTAATGCCAGCTATGATGTAATGTAGGCTACTATTCTTTAGCTTGTGTGTGAGCCCACTAACCTACAATGCTGACTGTTTTCAGAACGGGGTTTTATGCTGCGGAAAACCGTGACAGACTTCTCTGTCACAGTCGAGTTAATTAGCGGTTAGCCAAAAAGACGCTGGTGGTTTGCTCACTTAAGACTATGGGAGCAGCTTGCTACCTTTCTAGCGGCGCTAGGGACATTTATAATTAAAGTAGTCTTGTCAAAATAACATATGTGATTGATTGACCGTCAATATAGTTCATGGCAATAGCATTAAAATATGTTTGTCCGTGTATGGTGATGCAGTGCGTCAAGCTTGGCTACAGAGCTCAGCTGGTATGCTATCTAGCTAATCAAATTAGCTGATGTTAGCTGAATATAAATTTAAGATAACTGAATGTTAATTTTGTGATGAATACCACACATTCGATGCAAATAAATGACACAGTAAAATCGAGGATGAAAATTAAATGTTATATTATAAAACATTAGCAACTTAAGGAAGTTTACCGCAAGTTCGTTTTGCAAAATGGTGGGTTTGGTCAGGTCATGGGCTTCCCCAGTGTATTATAATGGCTAAGGAACTGGCCTTGTAACCGAAAGGTTGCAGGTTCGATTCCCAGGTAGCACACTGCCGTTGTACCCTTGAGCAAGGTACTTAACCTGAATCGCTTCAGTATATATCCAGCTGTATAAATGGATAATATGTAAAAAATGCTAAAACATTGTGTAAGTCGCTCTGGATAAGAGACACTAGAAACGTCACCGAATCAGTGAGAACATGTCCCTTCATCGACCGCAAGATGTATCACACCCTTGACCAATCAAATGACCTTATCCAGGGTAGAATAACAGGTTCTAAAACAAGGCTCCATCCGGCACAGGGATTTATGAGCTTCTTGAGGGCGTAGGGGTGTTTTCCTCCCAGAGCAGAAACAGGTGGGGGTGTTGGAATTCTGCTTCACCAACGTGGTCCTCTGTTTTGTTGCCAGAGCCTGTGCAGCTCTTTAAATCTGTGCCCCATTTTACTGCCTGTCTCTGGGAGATATGCGGCTTCACAAGAGGCCCACCTGTTGGCCGTTAAAGTTTACTGCCTTCCTATAGAGTCAGACCAAAGAGTCAGACTGCTGGGTCACGTAGCATGTATGCATATCATGTGCAAAGGGCTGTCATGCTAGCACATAACCTTTCTGCCACCCTTTAAGAAGAGAAGCCCGTGTCACTCTTCACCATCCAGAGGTCACCCAATATAGCTGTGTTTTCATTTAGAATGTGTCACTGAGAATTACATTGTTCTGAATGGCGAAACCTCACAAACAACTATTTGTATTGTAACTAAAGAAAGTACTACTAGATAGATAACCTTTACAGAGGGAATAATCTGGTGGTATGCACCCATCCTCAGTTCATTCAGTAGACCTGAGGAAACCTTTAAAACTGACTGTGGATCAGTGGAGTTTGTGCCCATGCTGAGTGCGTGTCCAAAGTGGTGTGTCAGGGCAGATAGGGTCAATATCAATGTCAGACAGGCTGAGAGTAAGACTGTTACATTTCTGATTGATGTATTCACATGCACATACTATGTAAATATGCCATAAACTACCAATAATTGTTTTTCTGAAACAGAATTAATTATGTTTTTTTTATTCTTCCCCTTTGGAATCACCAAGTGTACCCGTACAGCCATCCACACCATGCAGCCGTACTGCCATCCATACCATGCAGCCGTACTGCCATCCACACCGTGCAGCCGTACTGCCATCCACACCATGCACCCGTACTGCCATCCACACCGTGCAGCCGTACTGCCATCCACACCATGCACCCGTACTGCCATCCACACCGTGCAGCCGTACTGCCATCCACACCATGCACCCGTACTGCAATCCACACTATGCACCCGTACAGCCATCCACACCGTGCAGCCGTACTGCCATCCACACCATGCACCCGTACTGCCATCCACACCGTGCAGCCGTACTGCCATCCACACCATGCACCCGTACTGCCATCCACACCGTGCAGCCGTACTGCCATCCACACCATGCACCCGTACAGCCATCCACACCATGCACCCGTACAGCCATCCACACCATGCAGCCGTACTGCCATCCACACCATGCACCCGTACAGCCATCCACACCATGCAGCCGTACTGCCATCCACACCATGCACCCGTACAGCCATCCACACCATGCAGCCGTACTGCCATCCACACCATGCACCCGTACTGCAATCCACACTATGCAGCCGTACTGCAATCCACACCATGCACCCGTACAGCCATCCACACCATGCAGCCGTACTGCCATCCACACCATGCAGCCGTACTGCAATCCACACCATGCAGCCGTACAGCCATCCACCCGTACTGCCATCCACACCATGCACCCGTACAGCCATCCACACCATGCAGCCGTACTGCCATCCACACCATGCAGCCGTACTTCAATCCACACCATGCAGCCGTACAGCCATCCACCCGTACTGCCATCCACACCATGCAGCCGTACTGCCATCCACCCGTACTGCAATCCACACCATGCACCCGTACTGCCATCCACACCGTGCAGCCGTACTGCCATCCACACCGTGCAGTCGTACTGCTATCCACACCATGCACCTGTACTGCCATCCACACCATGCAGTCGTACTGCCATCCACACCATGCAGTCGTACTGCTATCCACACCATGCACCCGTACTGCCATCCACACCATGCACCCGTACTGCCATCCACACCATGCACCCGTACTGCCATCCACACCATGCAGCTGAAGAGTGTATACCCGTCCAATACATTATCCCCAGAGCCAGCCACTATTTATCAGGCTATAAATCACACAGCACACCACATCAGCACTAACAACAAGAGGAGGCACACCTCTCATTGAGAGCTACTCATTATTAGAGATACTTTTTTCAGTCTTTTTGTACAAATGATTTGCCTCTTTACAGCAATGACATATCCATGTTTCCATGTAATTATACAAAATGGGGAAAAAGTAAGGCTTACATGACCATATTCCACCATTTTGATTAAAGTGGAAAACAAATGTGGCAAATATAATTCTGGCAAACCGTTTGTGCTGCAGGGCTGCTGTATTCCCACGCCACTGGAGAGACCTGTCATCTATGAGACAGAAAAGTGTGTAGTGCATGATCCCAGGATTAATCAGATCAGGCAGTGATGTGCATTCTACTTGCTGCGAGGGTAGCGTGAGATTCAGTTTGGGGCACAGGGGATGGGCGGCTGTCCTCTGAGTGGAGAGTTTCTGCTAGTCAAGCTCCAGTAGAAAAGTGAATTTGAGTCCTTCCTGGGATCAGCGTGTCCGTCCACAAAAAGCCACGATCAGCAGATAATACCAGCGTTGCCCTTAGAGAGAATGTCAACATTCCCCATGTGGGACAGGGGCAGTGCATTAGATGGGATGGGATGGATGGTGGAGGTGTATTTGTGTAAACGTTACCATTGAATTTTATCATTGCATTCCACAGTAAATTCATTTTTTAAGTGGGTTTGAAAGGAACAGTTCATACCTTCCTGTAAGAGTGAAAGAGAATATACTGCAATATACACTATATGCACTATAATTATAAATATATTCCACAGCAGGGTATGTTTTTCTAGTATATAAAAATAATTTGTATATTTGGCCATATATTGTGAAGTGCAATATATTGAGAATGGATTTTATTTCAATACATTTTCAGTATATTCTATTCCTTTAAAGGAGGGTTTGTGGGACTGAGTTTGATGCTTTATCCAAACTTTTGAAATCATACCAAAAACCAGTGCATTCAGCACAGTGTGATAGAATGTGCTGCTTTCTCTGTATTTCCACTGAGTGTGCCCCATTTTCACAAACAGAACTCCTATTTCTGTACTGTTAACATCAATGTCTCTTCATGCGGGAGAGCAATTATCATCATGAACTCTACTGTCATGATGATTATCATATCAGTCTACTTTTCTGTTCAGGGTTCAAGCTTGAATAAACAATCCCTTAAAAATACAGGGCAGTGACACTGGTTTTCTGGAGTGTTGTGGAGAGGGGTTGGGTTGTGGGCTTTTTGAGGGATGCTGGGGAGTAGTGTTGGGTAGTGGCCTATTGGGCTGCTGGGGAGATGGTTTGGGTCATGGTCTTTTTGGGGCGATCTTGAGAGGGGATAGGTGGGGTGAATATATTCACTCAAATTTTTCTTTCGTGTGTTGAAACTTGACAAGCAGCTGTGACTGACGGTCCCATGTAAAAATAGGAGACCTCACCCCTCATATCCCACACACTGCAGAATGTGTAATGTGAGAGTGAAGTCAATATTAAAAATACATCAAATATTTTTTAATTTATTCTTGGTGGTTCGGTTCACTAATCTAAATGAGAAAACCTCTTGTGTGACTGCTCTTAAGTACCAAATGTATCTCTTTTTGGGCTGCAGTGGCAAAGAACAATCCCTTTTTTCTTTGGCAATGATGACATCAGCAAGACGAGCAGCAGTGGACCGTAGCTGGGCAAGCGTAATTTAATGATGCACTGATGGATTTAAAATGTGTCGGGTCAACCACGCTGCCCTAATTACACCCTGCTTCTGCTGCACAGAAACTGATTGCGCATTTAATCCGTCATAAATACAAATAGATAAAACTTAATTTTGAAAAATGTATCGAATCTGATTCCACTAAAATTACTCATTACATTGTATGTATGAGTTCGCTCTTGATTAGACAGACACACTGTGAAGCGCCCTGCCTTAATGTTTCTATAGAAGGTTATTGAGTCATACAGAGCTATGGAAAAAGTTATCTTTGTGGCTGGACTTGAGAGCAGATCTTTTTAGCGGAGTTTCCGTGATCAGCAGAAGAATCAGAAATTCTCCTACAGGCCAAGTAACACCACCTGAGCAGAACCACACTTCCAGAAAGATGGTAACTATGGCAGTATTTACATCCCTTATGATAAATAAGATTTTATTTGTGATCATTGAAATTTAACTTTCTTGAGAAAAAAAGGTATAATTGTGGATCCAATCTAAGAATAACGTTGGCTGAATCCAGTCCATCGTTTGCCTAATACAACCTGCAAAGGATTCTCCACTTAAACGTATGTAAAACAAATTGGTAATGTATCTCACAATGCTCATTGAACTCGGTAGATTGATTGGATTAGGCGGTGGCCGTCACAGGGCTCAATGAATGACAATTATGACACTGTTATGGTGACCTCCCGCCTGGACTGTAGGGCAGTGAGCAACAGAAACACATGGACAGGATAACCCCCATGGTGAAGGAACAGGAAGAGGGGAAGAGCTCCGTAAATCAGGGAATCTAAGTGCAGAAGGGCTGCTCCCTGTGAGTTCAATGGCATTTCAGCTATTAGCTGTGCAGACGAGGGGTATTCGCCCTTTTCCTTGGAAAGTCACAGGGTGTGCAACTTAGCACTTAATTGATCAAATAAAGAATAAAAATCACCTCACCTCATCTCTTGGGTCTGAATTAGAGACTGATTTTCAGGTAAAAATAAATGCCTCCAAGGGAAAGACTGAATTCCACCAATTCCACAAGAATTCCACCAGTCTGCTTATTTATTATCCTCACAAACCACAGTGTGAATGGAGGCCCTGAGGAGATGATTGGGCAAGGAAGGGGTCTGGAGCTTCTGCCAATGAGTTAGTGAGTGATCTGTGTTCAGTTAGGCCTAGAGGGGTATTTATTTTTCATTATCAAATTAGACAACACCCCATAACTGCTCCCTGGAGCCCTACAACACCTCTCTCAGCATGCTGACAAATGGTGCAATCCGAACCCTTGAGTTTGGACTGCTGACGGCCATCGTATCATCTTCCCCCCACCTCCCTCCCTCCCTCCCTCTCACTCGTTCTCTCTCTCTCCCTCTTTTCTCCCTCCCTGTGTCCCTCTCTCGGTTTCTCTTCCTCCCTCTCCCATCCCCTTCTCACTCCCATTCCCTCTCTCTCTCACACTCTCTCTGTCTTTCTCTCCCCTACCTCCCTCTCTTTTTCTCTCTCTCTATTGGGGGATTTCTCTGTGGTCAGTTAGCTTTCTGTGGGGACTTATTGTTTACTCAGTGCAGCTCACGGCCTTTGCAGTGATTATGATGTCTCGCTATGCTGGAGCCCCACTGACTTCAGCCCCCAACCCCCCTTCGCCCCTCCCTGGGGGAAGAGTGAGAGAGGCAGGTGGGGCAGGAGCGAGAGGAGGGGAGAGGGTGATGAATGGACTAATCAGCACACAAAAGGAAAAGGGCAGTGGGCGAAGATGGAGGGAAGAGAAATGAAAAATGACAGATGAGACAAGATGAGGGGGATGAATGATCCTATTAGAGAGACACAGATAGAACCAAAGGAATACAACACTTGTTATCTCTTTAATTTCACCACCAAATAATTGTTTCATTATGAGTACATTTTAAAATAGCACATGTTAAATAGTATAAAAGTATTCATTGTGACAAGTCCATATGGTGTTCTTCATCAAGTGCACAAATATCCCAGCTACCAATTTCCTTGAAATATACCGACATTACAATAACAATATTTTACCTTCAGGTATATGTTGAGCACCTTCAACATTGAGCCTTGTGGTGTGTGTCTACAGTACATCTGAAACAAAATTGCAGTCTGTTCTGTCTAAACATAATTCTCTTAAGACAATTCTCTCTGCTTGAAGTTTAGTTCTACTCAATGAAAGTGTAGAATCCGGATGCTTTAGAATAGAATAGAATAACTTTTATTTTCCCGTTAGGGAACTTCAGTTGTAGCCCCAGTAACAACAAAAAAGACATAGACAGTGGGGCAGACCCACAACACACAAACAAACATCAAATAAGGACATTCAATATAATCATTGCATTAATCAAAGTAATTAAGTGAATTAAAGTGTAATAGACTACAGCCAAACGTCATGATTAAAAATAGCTCCCGCTATCCCGAGATCATTAAGCAGTCCAACACACAAACTCCGCCTATGACTCCTCCGCACACGCAGTGTTGCCGTCTCTGTACACTGTCGAAATGGAGAACCTAACTGCGTTAACCTTCCCAGTCGTCGCCTCACTCCTCCCTCGCATTATCTTCTCCTTCCCTTCCCTTCCATTCCACGTCCAGTCTCCTAGAACAGCATTCCGACAGCCAGGTTTCAGTTCACAATTAATTTATTGGCTCAAATGTTACAAAAACAGGTTCCAAATGGAAGGGAAGGGCAGTGAACTGCACATAGAGGTCGGGGCTATGTAGAAGGCAGTCCCTAGAGAGCAGGATACACCTTATTAATTATACCTCCATCTCCAAAGAGCAAACTTTTTGCCCATTAGAAAGTACCCATTAATTGGCACATAAGCACAGAAAAATGGAAAGGAAAGTGACTTCTTTTAACATTACATGCATTAATAACATGTTTCAATTCTCACTTAATTATAAAAATGTCACAAACCAGCTCATAGCCCCCAGAGTATCCCTATGTCCCTCCTATAACACAGTTTGATATACATAAAATATATATCAACAGGAAGTTTTATGAGGTTGCTTTAATAGTTCTCTGGTTACTACTAGAAGGAATAGCACCATTAGATAGAGATGGACCAGATCCACCGTACTAATATTAGCAGCTCTCATATCTAAATTAGGTACCAAATGCACATTTACACCGCCATATCCGATTGGAGTAAAATGTTTTGGAACAGGCCTGGCAGCTGTTGTTCCAGCCACATGACTCAGTATCCACTAATCAGAAAAGAGGTCATTCCTTGAGACTTTTACACCAGAAGGTGATTTATACTGGGTTTAATAATAACACCAAATAAAATCAGCCATCCATTACAGGAAATGTTGTTCGCTATTTCTCCCCGACCCTGTCAGCATGACTTTCACCTTGTTGCAGTAGAGAGCCTCCTCATAAGAAACAGGTTAACCAAATTGGAAATATTTCTTTCAAAAATATAAATCAAAGCACAATTTGGCAATAAATTCACACTAAACTAATACGACACAAATAACAGCCTTTCAAGCTTATCTAAACAGTGACCTCTTGTGGCAGTCACCTAACTCACGACACAAACAAATAGTGTCTTCCTAAAAGCTCTGAAAGACTAAAATGTATTATTTTAGGTTGGATATATGAGGTGTTAAAAGTTTCTCAATGGATAGAATTTCTCTTTTCCCTAGATACTTTAAGCCAATGTGTACCTTTGTTGTTTCTGCCATGTCATTTCTGCTAAATTCAGGGAAGATATTTAAAAATGACCCAGTTGACAGAGTATCAAGGAAAAATATAGCTGCAAGCAGCGATTCCCAGGGACCGAGCGGCATGAGCAGCATTTGTCAAACACAGAGAAAATGGAAGACAGCTCTAGACGAGGTTGACCCAAAAAGCAAATGTTTGTTTCTAATCGGGGCTTTTGCCATTGTTGATTGTATCGAAACCCAATCCCGTAAGGGCTTGCGTATTATGATAAAGTCTTCATTTTCCTAGTAGCCTACTTCATTTTTATGTTGACATTGTGTTATGTGTGAAAACCGTAACCCGAACAGAGTTGAAGTGCACATCCTCTTTGTCGCAAATGAATCAAGAAATCTTGCCTGCTAAACCGCAACAGGACAACATAGGTAGGCCTACACATAGACGGATGTTTTTGTCGGCTTTTGTGTGAGATTGAGACTAGTGACGACGTTTGAAAAGAAATGTTAGTTCAAAACGCGTAGCCGATGGCACAGTTATGAATAGATTTTTTACATTACTGCAACAACATGCTCTGTACCAGATCATATTTTGCGTGAAAACTTTATTTTCTGTGTCTGACAAATGGATACTTGTTCCCATAGCCAACTGCGTAAACGTGACCTGCGGTAAATCTTTCGTTTCTCGGTAGTATCGTAAGCTATTGGACCATGTCGGCAGGCATTAACGTCTTTTAAGTACAAGTGAAACAATGAACAGTTAATACTGTTCAATTTCTTAACCTTTGCAATAAAAAGGTATTCGTTACTGTGAAAAAAGAACAATAAAAGAAGCGCAGCATTTGTACAACCATTTACTTAGCCATTGGTAACAAGCTGGAATTGAACTACTAACCTAACTCATGGAAAGCCAAGATGGTAACCACTAGGCCATGTTGAGGCCAAATAAGACTTCTGTGTTGCGGTATCAGATTGTGTTGGCTTACTGACTTCATAATGCAAACAGTTAACAGTTAATATTGTGAAATTTCGTAGCCTTTGCAATAAAAATTACTTGATTTATGTTAAAAGAACATTCTTAGCATGACATTAACATTGTGTGCCTCAAAAAAAATGTTAGGAACAGGTGGGGATCAAACCACCAACCTACTACACGGTAGTATAGTGCCTTAACCACTAAGCTACTGTCTAGCCTGTTCAGCATAGATAGTGTACTTGGCAAATGGCATACCTGCCATACCAACATATGTATTTCTATAGCACCACCACGTGGCTCGATTGGGTTGAAACTGCAGAGATCACGTTCTGATGTGACTGTTAAGAGACCTACCAAGTTTCATAACTTTCTGTCAAATGATTTTGGAATTATTAGCATTTCTGTGATAAGCCACGCCTACTGAAAATTCATTGGCTCGTCATTTGGCCACTTCTTGACCGAAGCCTTAGAAAAGTAATGCATTAAGGAAGGCCCATGACGTGAGTGCACCCACCAAGTTACATGACAATTGGTCGATTTTGTAGGAGGAGTAACATTTTAAGTGTTTTACAAAAAGTGCTAATTAGTGGAAAATCCAATATGGCTGACTTTATGGTTCCTTGAGGCAAATTTTTTCATCATGAGGAGAGGGATCTGTATACCACATTTTGTGACTCTAGGTCAAACGGGGGGTCGGTAGTGGGCGAGTCAATGTCAACATTTTGTCACATGCACTACAGCGCCAGCAACTGGTCTATCGCCACCAAATTTGGTGAAGGCTTGTAAGGTGACAACCTCTAACTATTTGCCAAGTTTCATAAGAATCAGCCAAGCGGTGAAGGAAAAACACATAGAAGTAATAGATGAGTACATTTAAACCAAAATGGCGGCAAATTCAAGATGGCGCCCACCCAATTAGCGTACCGAACCCGGTTATCGGGCGGAAACCAGACATTTTTGTGATCAACATACGATACTGATATTATTCGGGCACATACCATTGAACATATTATATTTATTAGGTTCACAAAACGATAAGCTAACTTTTAAGCCAATAACCATGTAGATGTGACCGGTAGTTTTTATGTTTTAACGTCTTTTAGATGAGAAAGTACTGTCAAAAAAGGGGCGCCCTTTATCGGGCGGCTCTTGTAGTGCATAAACAAGCTCACGATTATTGTTGTTTTAATAATCAATTAATAGTTTATTTCATCAAGAAAGATACAGTTTGAATAACCAATATGTTGGCAAAATAGCTGGCTAACTGGATAGTTTACCTGACAGTCCGAAAGATGTCAATATTTGGTTTATTTCTTCACAAAACGATAAACTAAGTTTTAAGCCAATATTAAACATGTAGACGTGACCGGTAGTTTTTTGTTTTAACGTCTTTTAGATGAGACAGTACTGTCAAAAAAGGGGAGACAACTATCGTTTATTGGCTTAAAAGAGATAGGCTCAATCGCATTGGATTTATTTCTTTACAAAAACGATGTTAACTTTTAAGCCAATAACGTGTTTCTTTTTTCGTTTTAACGTCTTTAAGATGAGACGAGACTGCTAAAGAAAGGGCGCCCATTATCGGGCGGCTGTTGTAATCCATAAACAAGCTCATGATTATTGTTGTTTTAAGAATCAATTAATAGTTTATTTCATCAAGAAATATACCGTTTGAATAACCAATATATTGGCTAAATAGCTGGCTAACAAGACTATGCAGTGTAGTACACCAGCGCAGAGTAGAATCAGAATCAGATTTCGGACATTTTTTTCACATAGGGGGCGTGATAAAAAGGCTCATAAAATGTGTAATTATCGTTAAATATTCCTGAAAATGAGCGGATACATACCTTGTTTGGTTTGAAGTGGGTGGGAAATACTGGTTTTCTTTTTTTCGTTGGCAAATCAGCTCTCGAGGAAGTTCAAATATGGTCGAAAGAGGACGTGCTCGATAAAGGGCGCCCTGTAGCTAGTAAAGATCTATGATCCAAATCCGCGCCTTTGTCACTGTAGCAAGTTTTAAATCTCTGCAAAGGAACAGTGATTTTTAGTGAATTTTGAAATATTCTTTTTATATTTGGATCTCTATAGCGCCACCACGTGGCTCGATTTGGCTACAACTGCAGTGGTCAAGTCCTGAGAGTTCTCATAACAGACCTACCAAGTTTCATAACTTTCTGTTAAATGGTTTTGGAATTATTCACATTTTTGTGATAAGCCACGCCCACTGAAAAATTAATTTAAATTTAAGTGTTTTACAAAAAATGCTAATTAGCGGAAAATCCAATATGGCGGACTTCATGGGTCCTTGAGGCAAATTTGTTTGGCATGAACAAAGGGACATGTATACCAACTTTTGTGACTCTATGTGAAACAGGGCGTTGGAAGTGGGCGTGTCAATGTCAAAGTTTTTTCATGTGCACTACAGCGCTACCAGGTGTTCAATCTGCATCATAATGTAGTGGATCCAAAAGTTTGCCAATCCCAACAAGCCTGGCAAGTTTGGACATTCTAGGCCACAGCAATTTTAGGTGAAAGGGGAGAAAAAAATAAATAATTTAAATTCACTAAAAAAACAATAGGGTACCAGCAGCTCGTAATTCTCCTAATTAAGAAATGCAAGTCACAGCCACTAACTTGAGCTAAGTATAAAATTCAATGCAATTTGTTTTTGTATCCAAACAAGTTTTCCTGCTGACATTCTCCTGCTGGCCTGCTTGGAGAGAAGTAGAATTGTGCTTAAAACAAGAATTACATCACATTATCATTTTGCAGACACGTCAGTGCATAGATGCATTGAAATAGTGCACATTAAATTAGAGCAGCAGCAAGTAACAGTCTTATATTCAGTGACAGTACCAGTCAGTATCAATATTATTAGCAAACATAGAAATGTGGAATAGGCCATTACACCATATACAGTTGAAGTTGAAAGTTTACATGCACCTTAGCCAAATCCATTTAAACTCAAGTTTTTCACAATTCCTGACATTTAATCCTAGTAAACATTCCATGCCTTAGGTCAGTTAGGATCGCAACTTTATTTTAAGAAATTGAAATGTCAGAATAATAGTAGAGAGAATGATTTATTTCAGCTTTTATTTCTTTCATCACATTCCCAGTGGGTCAGAAGTTTACACTCTGTTAGTATTTGGTAGCATTGCCTTTAAATTGTTTAACTTGGGTCAAATGTTTCGGGTAGCCTTCCACAAGCTTCTCACAATAAGTTGCGGGAATTTTGGTCCATTCCTCCTGACAGAACTGGTGTAACTGAGTCAGGTTTGTAGGCCTCCTTGCTCGCACACGTTTTTTCAGTTCTGCCCACAAATTTTCGATTGGATTGAGGTCAGGACTTTGTTATGGCCACTCCAATACCTTGACTTTGTTGTCCTTAAGCCATTTTGCCACAACTTTGGAAGTATGCTTTGGGTCATTGCCCATTTGGAAGAAGATTTGTCTTGAGATGTTGCTTCAATATATCCACATAATTTTCCTTACTCATGATGCCATCTATTTTATGAAGTGCACCAGTCCCTCCTGCAGCAAAGCACCCCCACAACATGATGCTGCCACCCCGTGCTTCATGGTTGGGATGGTATTCTTCGGCTTGCAAGCCTCACCCTTTTTTCTCCAAACATAACGATGGTCATTATGGCCAAACAGTTACATTTTTGTTTCATCAGACCAGAGGACATTTCTCCAAAAAGTAAGATGTTTGTCCCCATGTGCAGTTGTAAACTGTAGTCTGGCTTTTTTATGGCGGTTTTGGAGTGGCTTCTTCCTTGCTGAGCAGCCTTTCAGGTTATGTCGATAGGACTAGTTTTACTGTGGATATAGATACTTTTGTACCTTCCCTCCAGCATCTTCACGAGGAATTTTCCAAGCTGTTTAAAGGCACAGTCAACTAAGTGTATGTAAACTTCTGACGTACTGGAATTGTGATATAGTGAATTAAAAGTGAAATAATCTGTCTGTAAACAATTGTTGGAAAAATTACTTGTGTCATGCACAAAGTAGATGTCCTAACTGACTTGCCAACACTATAGTTTGCAAACATGAAATCTGTGAAGTGGTTAAAAATGAGTTTTAATGACTTCAACCTATGTGTATGTAAACTTCCGACTTCAACTGTAGGAGAGGATGTGATTGGCTGCTTGGCTATTTAAAAAAGAAATTCTCTATATAACTTATATTGTGACTGCCTTGTTTGGTTCAGTTTTTCACACATTTATTTATACACATTTCTTTTACATTCTACAATATTGTATTTATATGGTATATATATGGCTTTATTGGATGCATTGGATGGGGTTATTCGATACATAATTTAAGTATCTATTTTTCTCATGAAAAACATTAACTTTTTATTAATTTATTGTACAAACCCCAATTCCAAAAACGTTGGGACAGTATGCAAAATTAAAGAAACCAGTGATATGTGAATTCTCTTTTACATATATTTAATTGAAAACAGTTCAAAGAAAATATATTTAATGCTTCACCTTATCAACTTTATTGATTTTTGTAAACATACGCTAATTTCGAATTTGATGCCTGCAACACGTTTCAAAAAAGTTGGGACAGGGGCAAAAAAAAGACTGGGAAGTTCAAAAAACACCTGTTTGGAACATTCCACAGGTAAACATGTGATGCTATCATGACTGGGTATAAAAGGATATCAAAAGACTCTTGATATCTTATTTTCAGGTACTCTTACAAGCGATACTATAACCTTTCTGCATTTGAATGGAACTCTATGGGAATTGGGGGGTGGGACTAGATTAAGCTGTAAATTACACAGCAATAGTATAGAACCCATGGTTGGCTAAATGGCTGTAAGTAACTCTGAGGAATCAAACGAGCCTCAGATTAATAATTTTATATCTATGGAGACACATTCCCCTGAAAAAGAACATAGCAAGCTGTTTCCTTCGCACAAAAGTTTGTTTCTAAAGATGTACATTCAAGCTATAGTGAAGACAAATGCAGCAAAAATATTACTGTATTGGTAAGTTGTTACAGCAATGCTGAACTTGGTGCAAATGTGACAGTACAGTTGTTGAATCAATGGGCTCGCTGTCAATCTATGGTTTGAGTGTCAGCAACGAGGGTGACCTTTGGGTACGATACCCTTCCTAACCCAGCCCCGTAAGCGGATTGAGTAACACCACCCGCCAGCGAATGTAAACTTCAGCACATTCATACAGCCCAGTCTCAATTTGCACACAACTCCATGAGATCAAGGTCACGTCACTCACCGCACACTGCTGAAGCAGTTTAGAGTGAATTTTCTGTAACAGTCCCGCAAACCATTAATTTATCTCATAAGACCAAAAGGCAAGCCCTACTGATACTGAAAACAAACATTCTCTCTCTGCTTCCTCCCATACTCTCTCACTGAAACTGCAACTGTAAAACCTCCACCATATTTAGATTGACCAGGCTTGTAATGAAGGATATAGACACTTAGGTCAAGGTTTAAGACTGAGTCCCAGTGTAAGCTTGACTGGTACATTAAAACAGCAGTGTTATGCTTGAGCCCTGTTTGACATGGAAGAAGGCAGAGAACTGGGCATTTATAGCCCATCACATACATATCCAATAGGTTGAGGCCACTGGAAGTGTCGGTTTTTTGGAGTGGATGCAGGCCAGGGCCGGATCATGGTCCCGTGAGGCTCCTGGGCACTTGTCTTTTGGAGCCCCCCCCCCCCCCCCACTTTTTCTATATTGATGTCTTTCTTGCCTTCCCCCTCGCAAAATCATCCACTAGATCATCAAAATCTAGCTGTCTGACAAGGTCTGACTCTATTGACATAAGTGACAATGAGCTGAGACGTGTTTGGCACATGCTACTCCGCAACTAACTTTTTATTCTGCCTAAAAGGGAAAATATCCGCGCACCTTGGCAGTTTGTCATTGGCAAAGTTAGAAAAATCAGAGGTGCCACTAAAACATTTGGGAACACTGACTGCAGATTAAGTGCCTGCAACGTCTCAAGCAATTTAGTTGGGCACTTCTCACCCTGAGAGTCAGACATGAAAGACTTGAATTGGATGAGTTTGTTGGCAAAGTTCATGTCCAGGTCTGATGGATATGCAGCGGAGAGTGCATTTACCTTTTCCACTATGACATCACTGTTAGACACCGGGGGCCCTATCTTGGCGATCTTGGCGCTTAGTCTAAGCGCATGGCGCTAAGTCCATTTAGGGCGTGTCCAAGTCCACTTTTGCTATTTTAACGGCGTGTTTTTTTGGCGCTAAGCACGGCGCATGGCGCAACTGGGCTGAACCTAGTCGCTTCATTAATTATAGGTGTGTCTTGGGCGTGACATTCAATAAACCAATCAAAATGTCATATCCCATTCCCTTTAAAAGCCTGCTTTTCCACCTTGGCGGATTGCTTATGATGGCGAAACAGACATGCTCGTGCGTGTTTAGTGTGATCAAGGAATAGGCTAAATGGAGTATGATCAATATTATTCGGACTAACCATTAGCCTATGAGTTCCCGGTAATTCCAGACAGGGCTGTTATTTTACAAAATATGTGCGGTTAAATTTCGTTAAAAGGACCTGCAACAGCTGAGAATAAGCTATCAATGGCTTCAGTCTCACCTTAGAAAACGCCAAATTAGCCTGCTTGTTCAGCGAATTTCGTTTGATTATGCAATGAAAGTGTCAAACATCAATTCCAAGAGGCTGTTCTCATGGAGTTCTCGAAGTTCAAGCTTCATCCAAAGTTCATTAGGCGACCTGCATAGTAGGCTGATATTGATTAATAACATACATACCGTTATTTTGCCTTAATGATGACACTAAATAGCCCTGTTAATGTCCTGTTTATGGAAATGTGACCAACCTGTTTTACTCGTAGCGTAATCCTTTAAAACAATCCACTTTCCCAGGAAGACCGTGAAACGTGCGACTTGGAAACAGAGAACATGCAGCTCACGTGCAGAGAATGGCATTAAAATTAATTGTGAATTAATTGTGTAACGTGCTGCAAATTTGTTTTAGTTTCTAATTAGACGCTTAGTTCTCTTTAAAATCGTTTTGCTCAGTTAAGGAATAACGGGTGAAATCAGCTGGGTTTTAAACGGTGAGAGTATGGAAACCTGGTCACTGTAATTAAAAAAAATATGAAGGACGAAGAATAGCTAAGGTTACAATTTAGTTAACATGGTGACATCTCCGTTTTTTAACCATAGGCTATCGAAAAAAACCTTATGCACAGCGAATACGCTGTAGCCTAGGCTATTTGAAAAACAATAAATGCAATATTCACTGGACAAGGTTTTGAACTTTTTTCAGTCACAAACCATTCTATTTACTTACAGGCTGTATTCATAGATAAACAGAGCTGTATTGTAATGACATCTGAAGCGCATTTTCAGAACTTAAATGTCTATTGCCGTGCGCGAGTTTTCCATTGAATGACAATTCACGCATTAGGTGCAAAGACAATTCGCGCATTAGGCTTGATAGCTATAGGTGTTATCAGCTCCTTTTTAATGGATAGCCATTGTCCCGTACCATCGCACATCGCCTGGATGTTGATGGAGTGGGCTGAGAGCAATGTAATGTGGCATTGTTTCCCTTCGCTGAGGGAAAGGTATGTGGACCTATGGAACCTTTTATTATTATGCATTTTTGATATAGCCTACACAATAATAATATTTCACATTGTGATCTAGATATTTTAGTCATGCCTGTGCACGCCCCTGTGTGTAACAGACAGGAGGGTATGCGTGTTGTGCACACGCCTATGTAGACGCACTTATATGCGCCGTTAAAATAGCATGTAAACAACTGCGACATGACTTTAGACCAGGTTTGTGGTGGTTCTAGCGCAAGCGCTTTCTGCTGGCTCAAGATAGCAATACGCCAAAAAGAATCCTGGCCACTCCTCATCTTAAGACCAACACGCCCAGTTCACTAATGATGGCGCAAGAGTTACGCCGTCAAACATGCTAGTTTGACGGCGTAAGCGTTAGGCGTTATTATGGACCTAGCACCGGGTGTAAGATAGCAAAGACACTTGCGTTTGCGTTAGCGCCGCTTTGCGCCGGGTGTAAGATAGGGCCCCTGATCTGACATACGTAAACAGAACTCCAAAGACACTGGTGAAACGCCTGCAAGCGTCCAAGCGATGTTCATGGCATGCCATTAGCTTATCAATGAACACATAAAATGTTTCTATTTTGAACTTCTCCCTCCCCTCAAGTGTCACACCTGGCTCTGAGCTCTCATCTGCAAATGTTTTGCATTTCCTCTTTCACTGAAGATCGTGCTTATATGACTGAGAGACACCCGTCACATTTAAGACTGCCCTTTCAAAAGCCTCAAACTGGTCTCGCTGTCCCGCCACAAAATCCTTCAACGAAGACAAAAGCTGTGCTGCTACAGAGATGTCAATGTAACTTTTTGTAGGTGCATGCTTGTAGCGTGGAACCGGTCAAGTAATGATGTCCCAGAAATGTGCCATGAACACCATCTCTAAGGTGTTCAATTTAGCACATAGTCCAGCGGCCTCAATTTGAGTATGTCTTTTCTCATTATCATCATTGCACATACCACCGAAGGCCTCTGTAATGCGGGTGTAATTTCTCCACAGTGCCTTGGTTGACTCTGCCCGAGCACTCCACCGAGTACTGGACAGCGATTTTAATGTCAGTCTGACATCTGTCTTCCGAAAGACTTTCCCCCATCTGTGCGTGGATGAAGAGCAAAATGTGTACAGTGACTGCAACATGTTAAAAAACTCATCAGCCTCTGGGCTACTGCCGTCTAAGGTGTTAACACCAACTATGTTAAGTGAATGCACTGCACAAGGCACATACTCTATCAGAGGTTTTTTTTTAGGTGGGCCTGTAGCCCATTGTATTTTCCTGACATGTTGCTTGCATTGTCATATGACTGACCTCTACAGTTTGAGAGGTCCAACCCAAGGCCCTCCACTATCAAAGTCACACAGTCTGCTAAACTTTTACCAGTGTGGCTCTCAATTGGCTCAAAGCCCAGGAATCACTCCACCACATTCCCGCTGCTGTTAACAAACCGGAAGAATGTCAATTAGTCCACGTGACAGGTCTGGGGTGGAGTCAACAATTATTGAAAAATATTTGGCATCCCGCATCTCATCTGCTATTGTTTGGCGAGTTTTCTGACCCATTAGTTCAATGAGTTCTTCACATATTGTCGATGTCAAATAGGACACTGTGCCTCTGTGATCTGTGCTCTGCACTGTTTTCGTGTTCCCCTATTCTTTCAGAGTGCTTCCAGTCACTAAACCCCTGATTAAAGCCACCGAGCTTGCTGGAGAACAGTTTGCATGCAAAACAGTACACACAACCTGTTGAGGGTGAGTACAGTAGCCACTGTCTAGAAACCTTCTGCCCATTTGGCAATATACAGTTCAGAAGTTCTAGTCCACCACGCACTCTATCTCGGACTGAAGCTGGGTATCTTTCACTGCGGTTTTGGAAGGGGACTGCTCCTCTTTCAATAAGCACTGACTTAATAATGTCACAAGAAGTGCTTTGCCATAATGCAGGGTCAGTGACCTCATAGCACCAGGAATGGCTTAGTTGCTGATTTGATTCTTGTGAACTGCCCAACTGCTTGAGGTGGAAATGATGGTTCTTGTATACCATTAGCTGTTGAGGGTTTGCCTTCAAAGGATGTCTCTGGGGGAGTGACAACATTACTGGAAACTGAACTAGTGCTAGTTCCTTCCTCACAGCTGACAATAGTGCTGCTGTCATCATTATTACTATCAGATGGTTTTTGAAAGAAGTTGGCAATGCGTGGAACACTTTGAAGCAAAACTGCCACTCTTGCCTCCTTTGCTTTTGGAAGCACCACTATTCCAACATTTCTATACGTGGTCCATATTTCAGAACTAGTATGCTATTAATATGAATATATTTATAGCATACCTCAATACTTATTAAATAATAATTGAATTAATATATATTAATAATGACAACACCCTTCAAATACTTTTGTTGGAAAATACAATCAAGTGGTAGTATTTTATAGTCTACTTGTACCTAAAGGCAGCTTTGAGTAGATGAAAGAAAAAAAATAGAATAGCACATAAAAGAAAATAACCCTAACCCTTTAAAAATGCTTTTAGAAAATAGCCCTTAGGAGGGATTGTTGAAATAGCCTTTAAAAATGCTGTTGTTTTAGAAAAAGATGAAAAAAGTATCTGAATATATTACTATGGCATACCAAGCAAGAAAACAGGCATCTGTCTGTGGCTTTTCCTACCAAGAAATGTCTTATATACCTGCCTGACACAGAGAATTGAACTCTATGGAAAAATAAGCCAGGAGAAACAACCCTCCAAGTGATCCATCCATGGCTACTGCATATCTGGCAGCAGAGTGATGGTTTGAGGCTCATTTGATACCTCAGACCCTTGATTACTTACAGCCACTCAGCCAACCATGGATTCCATACTATTCCCATGTAATTCCCATAGAGATCCATTCAAATGCAGAGAGGTTACAGTACCGCTGAAAATAAAATATCAAGAGTCTTTTGATATCCTTTTTATACCCAGCCATGATAGCATCGCCTGTTTACCTGTGGAACGTTCCAAACAGGTGTTTTTTTTGGCCCTGTCCCAACTTTTTTGGAACGTGTTGTGGGCATCAAATTCGGAAATAGCGTATATATATATACAAAAATCAATAAAGTTGATAAGGTAAAACATTCAATTTATTTATTTGTACTGTTTTCAAATAAATATATGTAAAAGAGAATTTACAAATCACTGCTTTCTGCTTTTTTGTGCATTTTACATACTGTCCCAACTTTTTTGGAATTGGGGTTGTAGATAAATAAGTATTAAGCACAGAATATAGTTCTTATAAAAAGTTTTGAAAAGAAAAAAAAGACAATGAGGGGGGTGAATACACATAAATTGCAATGAAACAATTCATTGTGGAAGTAGGGCGGCGGAGCGATACTTTACGTTACCTACGATTGTAGTGCCGGCACTGGTCGACTACAACAACAAAGAAGAGCAACAAGTTGCAATGGCCACGTTCGCTCCGCCGCCGTACTTCCACAGAGAATATAGGTCCGCACAAAGTAAAGGATTCAACGATAGTTTGACTTCAAAAATGATGGTATAAACACTCAAAATAACCCCGATAGACTGTCGTCATATTTTATTTGCTTTGTGTGCACTGTGGAGTGTTTAAGTGCGTTTGGTAGTGGATGCTACCGGTTACCATATAGTTCTGCTAGCATTAGCAACGTGTGTAAGCCCAAAAAAAGGGACAGCATGGCTATTTTGTGATTGGTTGGAATACTGTTTATTTTGGTTTTGAGTAGTTGGTAGTACCATTGTTTTTGTGTACGATCTCGGAGCATAGGCTGCCTACAGAGACGCGGTTTTTTGACGGCCTGCTTATGGGGCGGGCAGCTAGCGGATCGTGAGGAAAAATCAGATGAATGTGATCATTTATGTTTCCACCCAAAATCGCTGATACAACCTTTAATATTCTACTGTTCACAGTGGCTTCTGCCATCTTTTAAAAGAAAATAACTACTGCCACCTGCTGGTTCCTTTCAGACGACCTACAGACCCAAATATGTCTCAAAAACATCCTTTTCTTTGAATCATCTCAGACATTTTTGTTTCTTTCCAGCAGATTGTTGGTTATTTCCCTCATAAAAATCAGGCAAATACTGAGCGATTACCATTAAAATGATGTGTGATTAATACAATAACCAGTTTACCATGCTGGTTTTGCACCTATTATCTTAACACCCACTGTAACAGTTTAATTATTTAGCATGCACAACACAAGACAATTTTCAGAATAGATTTTGTGAGTAAAATTTTCCAATATTGCACAAACAATATTTTACAGTGCAATATTGTTTTAACTTTTTTAGCCCGTAGGCCATAAATATTACTGAATGACAAAGCCAAAAGAGATAGGGATTTCAACTCAAGGTCAACTCAGTTAAAGTTTAACAAGGCTGCACACAATGCTTTGTTTGCACATTGCTTAATACCGTTCTATTATTGGTGGTGTATGTTAAACTGGTGTATGTTAAACTGAACATTTTACCAAGCTTTCAGGAATCCATTGAGCTAATTCCATTTGTTTTTTAAATAATTTGGCGGGCAACGTGGGGCTGCGAGGAGCTGAATAACGTTTAATCATGTCAAACGCCTGAAATAAGTACTTGGCCATCGGTGGTGTTTTCTATGGGACTGGCATTCTGTAGTTCGAAAAATCAGAGTTTTGAGATCTTTTTGGCATATTCTTGTTGCCGTACATGAGAGCAATATAGGGGAGGAGACTACGGTCCTAGCCGAACCGCAAATCTGAACGGAAGACGCTTCTACCTTCCCGGAAAAGTGCTACTGTGAAATTTACCATTCAAACCTGAAGGTAGGGCGCAAAAAAAATGCAATAGCGTCACATTCTCAATATATTGATATATCTTGTTACTTGGTAGGGATGTAGGTTATAATTATGGCAAGTCGTTTTAACATTTATTCGACTTCCGTAGCTACCTACCAATATTAGTCCTAGCTAGTTGGCCATTTGTCCTAGCTAGCTGACCATACGACCAAGCACAGCTCAGAGCACAGCTAGATGGCACAAATGTGCAGCTAGTTAACTAACTAGCTAGCTAGGTCATAAGCACGGACATTGCTTGTGCTTACTAGTTAACTAGCTATGTTTTATTAAGGCACACAAGTTGGCTAGTTCCGTTGTAAGAACACTTTTACAACCTAACTAGCTTACTAGTTGAGGGCAAAAGTCTTTGAAAACCTATGGCATGAATGCCACCCAGTTAACTAGCTGCGTTTCAATAAGGGCTTGCGAGCTAGCTAGTTAACTAGTAAGCCTTAATGTCAGCCACCTAGTTAACTAGGTGCCATTTGTGCCATGTAGCTAGTTAACTATCTAGATGTAATTTCTTATTTTTAGCTTGTTAACTAGATGGCCGTTTTGCACAGCTAGGTGGCTTCTTGCACAGCTAGCTAGGTCACATGGTGAGTGGTACTCAAGTGGTTTCGGAAGTAAATTCCCTATGGAAGATAGAATGGGCTTCGGAGACTATCGACTATTTCTTGAAATCTGATTTATACTAGAATGAGCCGAAACGTTCCTGGATTAGCCTGTGTAGTAGTACAAGGATATAGACCATATATCGCATGTTCCAATTTTTATTTATTAAAGTAATGCATTAATGATTGTAGTTCGACTTGTAGTCCACTTTAACGGACTGCATATCCAGCACTGCAACGCACGGGTGGTTCTCGACCAATAATCATCTCGTCTGTGTGCTCTGTGGCAGATGGGAGTAGGCGACTGCCGCTCAAGACAAGCTAACGCTAGCTTGCTAAGTAGAGAAGCCCGCCCGACAAGGTCAGAAACTATGCTACGTTTAACCACATAAAGCAATTCTACCTTTTAGTCCTTCAAGATAGCTAGCTAACGTTAGAAAAAAGTGTTTAAAAACGGAGCTGTGTGCTACTGCTGGCTAACGTTATATGACAACGTCTGGAGACAAGGCTGCTCGTTCGGAGGGAATTATGGGACGTGGAGATTTTAAATAGTGCCAGCGCTGGTATGCTCACAAAAAAAATACTAAAACGTAAAATATACTCGAAGCTGGCCCAGAAAAACGACATAGTTCGCGAACGGGCGTTATAGTGAACAATCCGGTAAGTCGGTAAGATATAATCAGTAGAAATGGTTTAAAAGTAGGGAGGGCAAACCAGAGCTTTAGAACGTAGACAGCGGTGGATTCACGTGAGCTTGACAATACATTTCTGACAGAAAACGTAGTTTATTGACTTTTTTACTTCATTGCTGTGGTGATCAAACTTACAAGAAGTAAATGCTAGTTTATTGTTAGACTTTATTGTTCACCATATGAGGCTAGAATGGTGAAGCTAACAGAAACCAATAGCACTAACCCATAAAAAATTTACTTCTAACGTTAGCTACTTGTTCAATCGAATCGTAAAAGTGAAAGCGTTCGATTGTGGTCAGTGGCACTGAAAATTTCTGTCACACCCTCGATAAACGGCAAAAGTCCCACTAGAAGATGGAATTAAATCGTTAAAAGTTATATATTTTCTGAATCGTTATCAACTTCCCTTGGTCACTGTCGATGGGACATAGTGTTGTGTCGTTCGCACTTCAGCACTTCCGCATGAACACTTCCGCATGAACCGTTCGGCCGTTTCAGTTCACTGAGTGAGTCGGACTACGCAGGACGCAGTCGGAGCTCCGCCCAAGCACTGAACGATTCGGTGAACGAATCTTTTGAACGAACTGAATGAACTGAGTCTAGTGATTCGAGTCACTGAAGTGAACTGTTTTGCCCATCACTAATGGGACATTGTGATCTGGCCATAGAGTGCCTATGTAAATTACATCAGAAACATTCAGCCGTGTTATTGGCTACCTAAACGTAATAGTGCGCATCACCGTTAGCATAATTGGGAGTCTGAAATGTCAATCTTCAGAATCCGTTTAAACCTTTCACCAATAAGCTGGGACTTAAGTTATAAGGCGGGATATACAGAGTGTCCAGTGAAAATACTGGACCTGACAGTCTTTCAGAATTCTAACAGTTGATAAAGTCAACTGCCAGAATGACCGCGAGACACTGAATAGAACAGAATTACTGGCTGCGCTGATCTGTGTTCGGTGCAGTCAGAGTCCTACTCTTATCATTGATCGAACGTTGGGAAAATGTGCGTTTAAAAGGCGCAAAAACAGTCCGTATATCACATTGAAATTACATATGAGGACAGTTATTGTCCATAATACGTTTATTTAAGGTTAAACTGACATTTTAAGCACAATATTTATGTTGATTTCCCGAAATACATTTTTCGGTTGTCCTGCCTATTAAAAGTAAGCTTTAGTTAATGTCTACGCTCTAAATGAATGGGGAATTTACTTCCGAAACCAGCGTGACGTAGTCACTTGAGTACTCTATTTGACCTAACTAGTTGGCTTTCTGGCCAGCTAGCTGTGGCCTGCGACATAACTAGTTGGCCATACAACCTAGCCAGCTGCACCAAAAAGCCAGCTAGTTAACTAGCTGCCCCATTCATTTCAGCTAGTTAGCTTGCTGGCCTTTATGGATAGCTAGCTGGCTTTTTGGCGCCGCTAGCTAGGTCGTATGGCCAACTAGTTAGGTTGCAGGCCACAGCTAGCTGGCCAAAAATCCAACTAGCTAGGTAAAATGGCCACCAAGCTAGGTCACATGCCACAGCTAGATGGCCATGCAAACTAGCTAGCTGTGCAAAATGGTCACCAAGATAACAAGCTAAAAATAAGAAATAACATCTAGCTAGTTAACTAGCTACATGGCACAAATGGCACCTAGCTGTGCTCTGAGCTGTGCTAGGTCGTATGGCCAGCTAGTTGGCCCAAATGGCAGCTAGCTAGGGCAATTTTGGTAGCTAGCTAGGTCGTATGGCCAGCTAGCTAGGACAAATGGCCAACTAGCTAAGACTAAGACAGTAGCTAGCTACGGAAGTCGAATAAATATTAAAACGGCGTGCCACAATGTGCAGCTAGTTAACTAGCTGGCCATAAGAGCCAGCCACCTAGCTCGCGAGCTAGGTCGCAAATGTGTTTTTAAAATGTAGCTAGTTAACTAGTTAGCCTTAACACAGCTGCCCTTATTTTAGTGTAGGTAGTAAACTAGCTGCACTTTGTTCATTAGCTAGTGAACTAGCTGGCGTTTTAACGCAACTAGCTGGGACATATGGCTAGCTAGGTAAGACAAATGGACAACTAGTTAAGGCTAAAAAGGTAGCTAGCTATGGAAGTTGAATGAATGTTTAAACGGCTTGCCATAGGTTGTAAATCCATACACATTCGTTCCTACGCAGCAGCGACTCCCCAAACGCTTCCTTACAAAAACATAACGGGTTTGATGTGGGCCAGTGCAACTTTGCTATTTTTGACCTTGTGCAAACTTCATTGGGGAAACCATCCTTTTTCCAAGCCACAGCTTCACCAGCCCGAGATCCACCGAAGCAACTGAAGTCCCGCTCTCAATCCATGTGTAGGTCTCCTCTACATAACCGGGAGGGCTGAACCAGAACGGTCACCAACACCCTTTCCACCCCCACCTGCTCTGCCTGTTCGCTCAGGACTCCAGATTCGGAAATTACCTGCTCCCTCAGGTCCGACTCCGGGGCCGTACTGCAGACCGGAACACTGTGGGCAGTCTCCGCTGGAGCAATGCTGAAGGGCCAAAGTAATGTCACCTCTCAGGAAGGCGTGGCCACCACCTCCACTACCATCTCCACCACGCCCAACACACCCAACCGGTCAGTGGGGTTATGGGCCTGGGGCTGCGGTTGGTACGAGGGACATGAGGATGAGGGGCAGGGGGAACCCCCTTTGGAGGAGAGTCAGGGCATGGAGTTTGCTACCCCTCAAAAAAGGGGTTACAGTTGGGATATTACATAGTGACCCAGTTTCCAGTTTATTATGTTGTGTGACACTAATGTGAGCGTTTACCTGTTGTCCATGTCTGTGTGTGCATGTTTGTAATGTGTGAGACTAATCCCATGTTCTCTGAACAGCGTCTGTGTTGTCCACAAAACTCATCAAAACTCCTGATCAAATTTCACTATTGACTGTAAAATAGTTTGTCTATATATTTTGGCATTTTTCTGTTTGCAGAATTGATGTGTTTTACTGAAAATTCACTGCAAAAATTTTTGCAGTATTATTCTTCGGATTTAAGTATAAAAATCTGAAATATAAAAATGTGAAATAAACAAGAGTTTTGGAGTGGGTTTTGGAAAAAACTCTTCAATTGCCAACTGTTGGTGTCTTCAGTAAGGTTAGTTTGAGTCAAGAAATTTTTTGTGCTCCTTAATTTACAACATTTTCTACAATTCTTGCCATTATGACCATACAACTATGGATGTAACTTTTTTTTGTGAGTTGATCCTTGAACTGTAATTCAGGTGAGATGGTTGCATAGTTATCAGAGCCATTGTGCCCTGTAATTTTGCCCTCTAAATTTTGCACCAGTACACCAGAGCTTGTCTGTTCTGCCTGTCTATTTCTCACTACACATTTTCCCACTACTCACTTTTAATCACACTTTTTAACTTTTTTAATACCCATACCCCTGCCCCCCCCCCCCCCCCAGCCTCCACTCCACTCTTAACACTTCTTTCTTTTCCCATTTGTAACTGATTTTTATTTTAGTTCAGACAGCCACTCAACAGTTAATCTGGGGGTAGAGCTCGTCAGTGCTTGCTGGTATGAACGTTGAACCCCGCTGCCATCCTGTGCAGTTTGCAGCAATGGATAATTTCAGGTATAAATCATGTGTAAAACAGATATTTAAAAAAGCAACCCAATAGTACCACAACCCACGTGATCACATGATTACGAATAATATATTTTATCATGGCGTTCGGGTCTTTTTGGGTGAGAAGTAAGTGCCCTTGCTGAAGAGACAAAAGAAGGACTCATGACCCTGACCAGCTTTTTAATTTGAAGTTTTATCATTGCGGCTTTGAAACACACGGCACATTCATGCAGCATTATATGCATTGCATGTAGGGTCAGATATAATTACCATGTGCAAAACACGACCTCAACTTTTGAGTCTTACTTCGGCTGGCCCCTGACCCTCGCTTTGTTCCATGGCTAATGAAATGTCTCAACTCTCACATCATCTGATTGGTGTCTCGTCGGCAGGCCCTGGCTGAGAGATAATACGCAGTGAAATGGGACCCCGCGGTTTAATTGGGGTCTCACTGTAGTGCTTAATCCAGTTAGAGAGCTATGTGTTCTCCAGCACTGTGCTAAATGTCAGGAACCTCGACGGGGGCTTCATTGGCAAAAGTGTGGGTTTAGAAGCGTCGTTCTTGTCTCTCTCTTCCTTTGTCCTCGATGTTGCTGAACCGAAACGGAGCGATCGAGGTCTCGGAGGTTGCGTGACACCGGAGGAATGCAGACGGTTGGGAGGATGGGGCGTTTGGCTCTTTCTGCCGAAAAACATGCGCAGCGTTGAATCTCTTTGTCAGACGGGGAAATGCATGGGCAGGCATGGCATTCACTGACACAGGGACATCTGGCACCAGAGCCTGCTGAATTCTGAATTCTGAGAGATCATGTTGGAACGGTCCCAGGTTCAGCCTGTAGACACCAATCTTTGAATAGTTTTGCCTGCTTTATGTTAAATGGTAGAATGTATTGAAAGGAATGAGCGCATGCGACATTCCATGAAAACAAAGCAAGATTACCTGCACATTTTTGTAATGAAATGTTGTTAGCCTTTTATAAAATTCCTTCTTTGTTATATAAACTTAAAAGGATAGTTCGGAATTTTGGACATAATGTCTCAATTACGACTTACCCATGATGTAGTTGATTGATGGAAACCATTTTCAGCTAATTCCATGCTGTCCCTTCTTTTGGACATACACACATTGCTAATGCTAGCGCAACTCTAAGGAAACTAGTAGCATCCACTACCAAACTTACTTAAACACTCCACAGTGCACCCAAAGCAAATAAATTACGACAACAGTCTATCGGGGTTATTTTCAGTGATTATACCATCATTTTTTAAGTCCCGGACTGTTTGAGCTTCATTACGTAGTTCAAGAGCTGAACACTGGCCTCTTGAAAACAATGAAACATGGGTTCGTACACATAGGTGCAGGTTGTGCATGAACCGGGATCTGAAGGCTTGATCTTCATCTAAGCCTGGCCCGTTTCTACCTTGGAAGAACGCATTTTTGAGACATTGGTAGTAAATGCGGGGTGGTTCTGTGCGACCATGTTTGATGTCCACCGGTTTAATCATGGCTGCTGCCTGATCAAGCTGGGGCATGTATTCTGCTACTAATGCTTCACAGAGCTTAGGGTAGCTAGAATGAACAGTGGATGGAAGTTCTTCCATGAATGTATGCATCTCTCTGGTAGAGGTTTTCCAGATGAGTTAACCTTTTCTCGATCGGTTGCCCTGGGCAGTTGTCAATTTAACCCTCAGAACACTGAATACAACATTCAGTGTTACCTGAGACAAAGTGTTCAATATCCCTAACCATGGATTCTAGCTCTTCATAGCGAAGACCATGTGAGGTTTCACAAGCCTGTTTGGGGACTGATGTCACATCTGATCGTGAACGCTTTTCATTGTGGGCTTGACGTCCTCTGTTTGGTTGTGAGGATGGAGCAGTAAAGCAATCATCATTCTCTACATGGGTAGAAGCTGAATTGTCGCTATCTGGGCAATACACTGAACTGTTATATGTTCTCTCTGTTTTAGAGGGAAAACTAGGGGCATGAGCATTGCGCTTAGGTTCCACTTCACCTCTTAGGTAAACAATTTTACCATATTCAAAGTGAGATTCTCTGGTTCCCCCTTTAGAGGGAGCAAGGAAGGTGCAATCATGAATTTGCCTAGCTGTCTCTCCTTTGCAGAGATGGACAGAAGTTGGAATTCTGCCCCCCCCCCCCTTTCCCTGTCTAGGGAGGAGGTGGACGAACCATCGCAAGAAAAAATCTGAAGCATTGCGATCTGAATAGTCTCGGCCAGAGCAAGCTATCGAACGAGTCTGAAAAACCTGGCCTGCTTTGGTTAGTTAAGAGTACTACCACATAAAACGATAGGCTAGCTTGCTAACCAGTGGAACAAATTTATACAGCTATTATCACGCAAAGTCGAGATACAATCAAATTACAGATACACAATTCAGACTAAAATCCTAAGCTATGCCTGGTAGGGGTGTCACGATTCTCCAAATCCGCGATTCGATTTGACTTTCGATTTTAAGGTCACGATTCGATTCTCGATTTTTTTTTCAGCACAATTTTTTTTTCCAGCACTATAGTCTAGCTAATGGCTATGCCATTGTTAGACTATCGAGTCTTGATTTGTAAAGAAAAATACTTGTTTCTCAATAAGTAACTTTTATTTGAATAATAACAATTATAAATAATAACACAAATATGAGAATATTTAAACACACCTAAACAGTTAAGAGCTTTATCAAAACTAGACTCTAGAATAAACAGTTGAACATTTACCACGCTATTAACAATTTACACATTGGTTTTATGCCCTGCCAACGGTCATTTACATTTTCAAATTCTTCTTTAAAAAGATGAGCGTGTTCACATTCTTTGAACAGTTAAGAGCTTTAACAAACTAATATCTGAAATAATAAACAGTTGAACATGTACCACGCTATTAACTATTTACACGTTTTTTTTCATGCCCTGACAACTGTCATTTGGGTTGTCATTTGAGTTGCCTGTGTCAATGTTTTTTTCCCAGTCAAATCTATTTCTTTGTGATGCCTACGAATGTGTCCTGCCATATTTGACGTGTTGCCTGAGGTGGTGTGTGGTACTCGCGTGTAGCATAGCCGACAAACTGTCATTTTTTTGTCAATGACGTTCGTTGTTTATATAACTCACGGGGAAGGCAAAATGTTGCCACATTGACTTGAGGGAAGCAGGAGGATTTTCCAGTTCTGTTTCTCCATCTCCGACTCCGACAGTGGCCATGGTGTGTCGAAAAGTAATGCAGGCTACCGGTAAGCTAACGTTAACTAGCAGCTGTGTCTTCTTTGAAATATCGTTGTTTTTTTTTCTTTGGACGCACGCCTGCGTGGACGAACAAAATGCAGTGGAAGGCGTCAAGTTTCATTTTGTCGGAAACGCTTACATTAGAGATGGCCAAGTAGGCTACTTTTTTTTACATTTTACCCATCACATGAAAGGCTAAGAAGAGCGCGCGGGGGGCGGGGGTGGAGAGAAAAAAAAAACTTGGAAAATCGCGAACCAGCTTGTGATTTCGAAGTTCGGAATCGAACGCTCATTTCGATCGATTTTCGATTTCGAATCGGTATCGTGACACCCCTAATGCCTGGGATGTTTGATCAGTCTTACTGAAGTCCGCAGTGAGTTGATCACAGTTGGCTTGTCCGTGAGGTGGATGGCCTTTCTTATCCTGGTTGGAATTGGTCTGGAATTGGCCTGATCCGACGTCGTCTGGTTATCACCTGGTTTGCGTCTTTGTTCGTGGTTCGGAAGCTAACCATTGGTCAGCGGTGTTAGCTCAGTGCTATGGAGAAAGAGAATGGAGATCCACCTTTGTAGCTGTGTAGTTAGCAAATGGGAAGAAAATGGAGTACTGCTTTTGTGCAGCTGTGCTGCTGACACAAAGCAAAAATGGAGAAGAAGTGGGGGAGACAGACTGGAATTCTTCAGTCTTCTCTGTTTTATGGCTTTATGACCCTTACTCGTATTTCTGAGCAACAGGATTGGCTACGGACATCAGGCTGGGGTCCATGTTGAACACGTGACTTGTTGCCTGTAGAATGAATGGAAACGTAGTATCTTGTCCCTACACACAAGTTCCACTATTAATTGTTTTTCTTAAGGGCAAACGTACAACAATATTAAGTCCAGGTTTGTTTATGAGCTGATCATTGAATTGACGTGTGGTCCCTTTCCAAGAGCTGTCATTCTGACCACAGACGTCTTTGATTTTTTGATGATCTAACCCCTGGCTCTTCCCGGTTGCTAGGTGAGAGGACTTGAGGTCTGGCGGTGCCAGCCATGCCACCCCTTTAATCACTGCTAATGCCCATTTCACAATAACATCGGGCCTTTTCTGTTTCATGATTCAGGTGGCCTGGGTCTGTTGGCCATGTTTGCTTTGTCATGGACACTGTTAAACAGGTCAGAGGAAACGGACACAAGGGAGAAAGTCAGTATTAGGCTTTTAGGCGTGCGCGCGCGCGGTTGGTTGGTTGGTTGGTTATAAAGGCCCCTCTGAGCGCAAGAGCCACTCTGTCCCGGGGTATATGACTAGATAGCTGGCAGTGCCCACAAACGTGCGCTAATTCAGCCTACCCTAACAAGGTATTCCTCTCTTTAACACCAATTTCTCACCCTCTGTATCATCACTGCTTATATGCAATGATACCTGCCCAATAAGCAAGGTCAGTATAAGATGTGATTTCAATTACACCCACATGTGGTTTGTGAGTCTCTATGGAGTTTTGGCTCAGGTTGAGTTATGTAGCTTTTGTAACAGTCATTCATTCACAAGTTATCAGGAAACTGCTATTGTTAAAATCAAAGCAATAATTCAATTCAGTAAAGTGTTTTTCTTTAATTGTGGAAATGTGTTCTAATCTCATACAAACACAAGAAATGTTTCTATTTCAGTTTTCTTCTTATAGCCACAAGTGAGTGATGAATGAACTGTAGTTCCCCAGCTACAGTTGCACTTAAAATTATTCAACCCCTTCACTTTTTGCACACTTTGTGTTGTAGATTTAATTTTAAATGGATAAAATTGCAATTTTTGCCCATCAATCTACACTCAATAACCCACAATTACAAAGTGAAAACATGTTTTTAGAAATTTTTGCAAATGTATTAAAAATTTAAAACTGAAATCTCTTGTGTGCATAAGTATTCAAACACTTTGCTTTAATGCATATTTCATAATTGGTCGCATATCCTTTGCATGCTGTTACTTCCTGAAGTCTGTGACCCATCAACATTAAAAGACTCTTGATCTTGATCTCTATCTTATTTTCAGGTACTGTTACAAGCGATACTATAACCTCTCTGCATTTGAATGGATCTCTATGGGAATTGGGGGGTGAGACTAGATTCAGCTGTAAATTATGCTGGTACAGTATGGAACACATGACTGGCAAAATGGATGGAAGTCATCAAGGGTCTAAGGTATCACACGAGCCCCAAACCATCACACTACGGATAGATATGGAGTAGATATGGATGGATCACTAAGTGATCCATTTGCAAAAGTTTCTAAAAACGTGTTCACTTTGTCATTATGGGATATTGAGTGTAGATTGATGTGCAAAAATGGCAATTTTATCCATTTCAAATTAAATCTACAACACAATAAAGTGTGCAAATGTGAAGGGGGTTGAATAATTTTGAGTGCAACTGTATGTGCTTATCATTATTGTGTAACAGAAGGTCTTGGTTACCTCTAATGGCTAAGGAGCGTTGCATGCAACATGTGCACAGAATTCTCTGTCTAATGTGTCTCTGGGACAAAGCAGTAGGGTTTAGCATATGGAGAGATCAGAATTCGTAACATTCCACCGTCCTACATACTTATTCTGCCCACATTGACTCTCTCAGTCTATCTCACGTACTGCGTTTCACAAAAACACCCTTAATATACTTCTGATCCTACTCCCAACAAAAATCCTAAAGTGCAAAAAACATTGAGAGGAATTGTCAGTGCCCAATTCCATTAAGAGTTGCAACAATAGTTTTTATTTTGTGTTATTATTTTGTTATTTCTGTTTTATTTACTGATCTAATGGAGGCTCAAGGGGAGGAAAAAGGCTGCAGTTGAGATGGCGGTCATAGGCCTATATTGTCATTAAAACAGCTTTGGAAATCATAAAACAAAAGATGGACAGAATGATCATGTGCAATCAATTACCCTATCAATTTTTAACTATGACTTTTACTAATGAGAGAAGTCTTATGGTTAATATTGGCATTTGGTCAGTGATTGACAGCTCTTCAAAACATCTCAGCAGAATGGGTTGTGTCTGTTATGTTGCTGCTATGTATGTGAACTTCACAAATCAAGCAAATGCAAGTATGAGTTATAGAATATGTGGGCAAAATCGTTTTCACAGAATATATCGGTTAAAGGCTGCTGACAGTAGGGACATTTTTGTGGGACATTTGAGAAAGAATAGTGAATCATGTCTGCTTCATAATTAAAGGATGTGAACAAAATAAATTGTTGCCACAAAATATACTGTAAATATACCGAGAAGACATGCTACAACAGGTGGCGAGCCATGCAACTGCATGGCCTCTGCGTTTAATCTTTCTTGAAGAGCTGTGAGAATTTCACTTATTCAACAACCGGGTTGGCAGGACTTGTACCCTTCCCCAGAGAGGCGAATCGAGGTTCGGTTTTAAAACCGGAAAACAAGATAGGGCAGGTCTGTGTGTGTGGAGCAGAGGGGATTGTGGGATTCTGTGTGAAATGCTCAGAGGCTGTTATTCTCAGCTCCTGCGGATTTGGTCCTGGTAAGAAAGAGTGGTTGTTGAGTCGGGGTCCTTCCTTTTCCGCCTGGCTTTCTCCTCTACCGCCTAACCTGTCTTCTTAAATACTGTTATTCTGTCTCGTCCCAGCCTGTCAGCTGATGCTTACGCATGCCTTAATATTTTTCAAAATTTAGATTTATGAGGACGTGACATAGATTAATCTGTCTGAGTCACCCAATTCACGCTTCGGGAATGCCGCACAGTGCCACACTGTGCTCTCCCTATCAGCCAGGGTTATGGTATTACTGCCAATGTACTTTTAATATCCCATTATTTATTTTCATACTTAAATGTCAGTAAATGCTTTCTGTCCACGCTGTGGCCCTTGCTAACTTGTGCCACAAACCACAGGAACAGCTGATCTAGTTCTAATGAGCTCAGAAATCTAGTCTAAACTGTGACTGCAAGAACACAGCAGGTGGCTATCTTGGTTGTCGTCAAAGGAGCTGGCTCATTCATAGTAAACAAATTGCACTTGGGAGGTGTAGTACTAATGAGTGGTGGACTTGCATTGTTTTACATACTGAATATGTAGCATATGTAATAAAATGAGCAGCACAAATATAACTTGTTTGATCATGGGCTCTTGATTTAACCCTGACCCCATTTTGACCTCAGCTAATATTCTGTTATTCGTCTGAATACACAAGAATTACAAATTTGTCTTGAAAATATATACTATTTATATATTTATGAATGAGATAAATTCAAATTCTGAATCACAATTAATTATTGGTATTTAAGAGTATGTTCAATGTGATGACTTTGTCCTCATCAGGGTCTTCTACACAACCTCAAGATATTGCATGCAGAATGCAGAGAGCCATCTAACAAAGATTAGCCATTATTTTTAAGGACTTTTCATAAGAATTGGAATGCTCAGATAAGTACACTTGCCTTCAGTTGTGCCAAATGCTGGATTAGATCAACACATGTTACAATCTCTTATTCCCAAAAGCATTGTGCATGTTTGTGAGAACGTATGAATGGACTACTGTCTTCCTGCCTGTTAATATTGCCGCTAACTCCTAAAGACTGAGACTATGCAGATGTAGAATGCAGGAGCCTGCCTTGTTATGAACTGCAATGAGTCCAACAAAATTGCATTGTTAAATATTCTTTCTTGTACACAAAGTATTTATTTATTCATTTATTTAAAGGTTGTATCAGCGATTTTGGGTCGAAACATAAACGATCACATTCATCTGATTTTTCCTCACGATCCGCTAGCTGCCCGCCCCATAATCAGGCCGTCAAAAAACCGCGTCTCTGTAGGCAGCCTATGCTCCGAGATCGTACACAAAAACAAATGGTACTACCAACCACTCAAAACCAAAATAAACAGTATTCCAACCAATCACCGACAAGGGGTGGGTGATACTAATACGCTAATACTCTTATCTCGCTGAAATCTTGACGGATTTACAAACGGTTTGGTTTCTTACAAACGTTATTAACGTGGTTATAATTCTGGATGCCTGAACACTATTTTTTAAAACGTAACATAATTGGCTCTGAGCTGGAGCTGGCTCTGTTTGTTTGGGATTTCGCTTCAGAAGTGACGTCACCCAAAATCGCTGATACAACCTTTAAGGAGAATAGACAATCCATCTGCCTTTCATTTGTTAAACTTTATTCAGAAGGGGAAAGTAAACAGACGGGATCATAGTACAGAAAGATTCATACAGGGGATCTTCAAATGGGTTTGAAAGTTGGCTTCCCTATGGACTGCACCACACTCTTGCCCTACCCCACCACTCCTGACTCAGGGAAGAGAGGGGACAACAACAGAAAGATATTGCACAAAAGACAACTAAACATTTCATGGCAGAAAAGAAACAACATAAAACCCAGAAACATTTTCAGAAATGCCCAGCACTTTTAAGTACTTAGATCCAGCAAACAGAATACTCTGACCATTTAATTCAGATTTTACATACTTATGACTTTCATGCATTCAGAACACTGCTCGTATTGAGCGAAATGACCCCAGACGGCACTCAGTTGCATGTCTGACGTATGGAAAACAGGAAAGAGCCCAAGGTCCGTATATGGATGACAGGCAGCTGGGAGGGGCCAGATCCTGGAAGACAAATACAGCGGAGCCCAAGCCAGTAATAATCAGAAAATCAGGGCCGATCATTAACTTATTCATCCTGCTAAATTAAAGGTGTTAACTGTGCGCCCCTCCTCTCTGGTCCAGTCATGTAATGAAATACCAACAACAGCTTTTTATGTCGTTTTGTAAGGGCCTCATCGGAGAGCTCATCACCAGAGAAGATTTACCACAGGGACGGTGTCCCTGTTTAACTGCCCTGCCTCACCAGTGTTCTGTCTCTGTCTCTGTCTGTCTGTCCACTTACTTATTTATCCTGTGTTTTGGTCCAGTCCTGGATTTCTTTGTTTCGTGAGCTGCAATTTATATGAAAAATGTGAGGGAAGTGCAGAACTGGGGAGAACTTTGATAAGTATTCAAATGGCAAATATTAAGGTGTAGCACTGCTTTTTACCATGGGTGATGGCTAAGATTCAGCATGCCTGCTCCCCACTGGGCATTTCAATGCATAAAGCAAAGCTTGGGACACGTCACAGAGTCAGTGAGAACATGTCCCTCCATCGACCGCAAGATGTATCACGCCCTTGACCAATCAAATGACCTTATCCAGGGTAGAATAACAGGTTCTAAAACAAGGCTCCATCCGGCACAGGGATTTATGAGCTTCTTGAGGGTGTAGGGGTGTTTTCCTCCCAGAGCAGAAACAGGTGGGGGTGTTGGAATTCTGCTTCACCAACGTGGCTCTGTTTTGTTGCCAGAGCCTCTAGCTCTTTTAATCTGTGCCCCATTTTACTGCCTGTCTCTGGGAGATATGCGGCTTCACAAGAGGCCCACCTGTTGGCCGTTAAAGTTTACTGCCTTCCTATAGAGTCAGACCAAAGAGTCAGACTGCTGGGTCACGTAGCATGTATGCATATCATGTGCAAAGGGCTGTCATGCTAGCACATAACCTTTCTGCAATCCTTTAAGAAGAGAAGCCCGTGTCACTCTTCACCATCCAGAGGTCACCCAATATAGCTGTGTTTTCATTTAGAATGTGTCACTGAGAATTACATTGTTTTGAATGGCGAAGCTAATGACGACGTCCAAAAGGTGTGTTAAAAATAAAAATTCCAATCAAGAAACAATGACATTGATACTCATTAAAGTGTGTGGCGAGTAGTTAACAGAGAGCTTGTTTTCAGCACTGACAAAATGCGAGGTGGTGACTGAAGGTCACATGCAGTGTGTGAAGGGTAGGCCCGGGAGTGTGGCTCTCAAAAGTCAGGGTCGGGGTGGGGTGTGTCATAATCCACTCGGTGTGTTTTATCATTGTTACATTACAATCACTTAGCAGACGCTCTTATCCAGAGTGACTAACAGAAGTGGAAAACATCAGTGTAACTCTCAGGAATACAAAAATGTGGTATCACCAGGAAGGCACAGAGGCTCAGTAATAATCAATAAGTGTAACATTAACCTCACAAACAACTATTTGTATTGTAACTAAAGAAAGTACTACTAGATAGATAACCTTTACAGAGGGAATAATCTGGTGGTATGCACCCATCCTCAGTTCATTCAGTAGACCTGAGGAAACCTTTAAAACTGACTGTGGATCAGTGGAGTTTGTGCCCATGCTGAGTGAGTGTCCAAAGTGGTGTGTCAGGGCAGATAGGGTCAATATCAATGTCAGAGAGGCTGAGAGTAAGACTTACATTTCTGATTGATGTTATTCACATGCACATACTATCTAAATATGCTATAAGCTGCCTATAATTGTTTTTCTGTAACAGCATTATGTTTTTTTTTTTTTTCTTCCCCTTTGGAATCACCAAGTGTACCCGTACTGCCATCCACACCATGCAGCCGTACTGCCATCCACACCGTGCAGCCGTACTGCCATCCACACCATGCACCCGTACTGCCATCCACACCATGCACCCGTACTGCCATCCACACCATGCAGCCGTACTGCCATCCACACCGTGCAGCCGTACTGCCATCCACACCATGCACCCGTACTGCCATCCACACCGTGCAGCCGTACTGCCATCCACACCATGCAGCCGTACTGCCATCCACACCGTGCAGCCGTACTGCAATCCACACCATGCACCCGTGCTGCCATCCACACCGTGCAGCCGTACTGCCATCCACACCATGCAGCCGTACAGCCATCCACACCGTGCAGCCGTACTGCCATCCACACCATGCAGCCGTACAGCCATCCACCCGTACTGCCATCCACACCGTGCAGCCGTACTGCAATCCACACCATGCACCCGTACTGCCATCCACACCGTGCAGCCGTACTGCCATCCACACCATGCAGCCGTACAGCCATCCACACCATGCAGCCGTACTGCAATCCACACCATGCACCCGTACTGCCATCCACACCGTGCAGCCGTACTGCCACTGCCATCCACACCGTGCAGCCGTACTGTCATCCACACCATGCACCCGTACTGCCACTGCCATCCACACCGTGCAGCCGTACTGTCACTGCCATCCACACCGTGCAGCCGTACTGCCACTGCCATCCACACCGTGCAGCCGTACTGCCACTGCCATCCACACCGTGCAGCCGTACTGCCACTGCCATCCACACCGTGTAGCCGTACTGCCACTGCCATCCACACCATGTAGCCGTACTGCCACTGCCATCCACACCGTGCAGCCGTACTGCCATCCACACCGTGCAGCCGTACTGCCATCCACACCATGCAGCGGTACTGCCATCCACACCATGCAGCTGAAGAGTGTATACCCGTCCAATACATTATCCCCAGAGCCAGCCACTATTTCTCAGACACTAAATCGCACAGCACTCCACAGCATCGATAACAACAAAAAGAGACACACCTCATTATATTACAGGCATTTAGCAGGCCCTCTTATCCAGAGCGACTTACACAACTTCTGTATTTTCCTACAGCTGGATATACACTGAAGGTTAAGTATTTTGCTCAAGGCTACAACGGCAGTGTCCTTCCTGTGAATCGAACCTTTAGGTTAAAAGTCCAGTTCCTTAACCATTATACCACACATTCGCTCATTGAGAGCTACTCATTATTAGAGATACTTTTTCAGTTTTCTTGTGCAAAGAATTTGCCTCTTTACAGCAACGGCATCCATGTTTCCATGTACAGTTGAGTCGAAAGTTTATATACACCGTAGCCAAATCCATTTAAACTCAGTTTTTCACAATTCCTGACATTTAATCCCAGTAAACATTCCCAGTCTTAGGTCAGTTAGGATCACAACTTTATTTTGTTGAAATGTGAAATGTCAGAATAATAGTAGAGAGAATGATTTATTTCAGCTTTTATTTCTTTCATCACATTCCCAGTGGGTCAGAAGTTTACATACACCCTGTTAGTATTTGGTAGCATTGCCTTTAAATTGTTTACCTTGGGTCAAACATTTCGGGTAGCCTTCCACAAGCTTCTCACAATAAGTTGCGGGAATTTTGGTCCATTCCTCCTGACAGAACTGGTGTAACTGAGTCAGGTTTGTAGGCCTCCTTGCTCGCACACGCTTTTTCAGTTCTGCCCACAAATTTTCGATTGGATTGAGGTCAGGACTTTGTTATGGCCACTCCAATACCTTGACTTTGTTGTCCTTAAGCCATTTTGCCACAACTTTGGAAGTATGCTTTGAGTCATTTTCCATTTGGAAGAGCCATTTGCGACCAAGCTTTAATGTCTTGAGATGTTGCTTTAGTATATCCACATAATTTTCCTTACTCATGATGCCATCTATTTTATGAAGTGCACCAGTCCCTCCTGCAGCAAAGCACCCCCACAACATGATGCTGCCACCCCCGTGCTTCACGGTTGGGATGGTGTTCTTGGGCTTGCAAGCCTCACCCTTTTTCCTCCAAACATAACGATGGTCATTATGGCGAAATAGTTAAATTTTTGTTTCATCAGACCAGAGGACATTTCTCCAAAAAGTAAGATCTTTGTCCCCATGTGCAGTTGCAAACTAGTCTGGCTTTTTTATGGCGGTTTTGGAGTAGTCGCTTCTTCCTTGCTGAGCAGCCTTTCAGGTTATGTTGATATAGGACTCATTTTGCGGCTGTTCTGGGATTGATTTGCACTTTTCGCACCAAAGCACGTTCATCTCTTGGAGACAGAACGCGTCTCCTTCCTGAGTGGTATGACGGCTGCGTGGTCCCATGGTGTTTATACTTGCGTACTATTGTTTGTACAGATGAACGGGGTGCCTTCAGGCGTTTGGAAATTGAAGGTAGGCCTTAAAATACATCCACAGGTACACCTCCAATTGACTCAAATAATGTCAATTAGCCTATCAGAAGTTTCTAAAGCCATGACATAATTTTCTGGAATTTCCCAAGCTGTTTAAAGGCACAGTCAACTTAGTGTATGTAAACTTCTGACCCACTGGAATTGTGATATAGTAAATTAAAAGTGAAATAATCTGTCTGTAAACAATTGTTGGAAAAATTACTTGTGTCATGCACAAAGTAGATGTCCTAACTGACTTGCCAACACTATAGTTTGCTAACATGAAATCTGTGGAGTGGTTTTAAAGGAGAAGTTTGGTATTTAGCATGTTAAGCCCTGTTATAAGGTTATTTCCATTCATATACTACGGTCCATATCAACATTTTGACAAATTGTGATATATAGTCATATAGAAAATCCTTCAAAAAACACCATAAACTCTCGTTTTCAAAGATGGGAAATTGGTGTCTTCTTGAAATTTACGTTTACGTTTAAAACATGTTTTAAATAACCGTTTAAATATTTATATAACTATTTTCTGTCGCCATACGTTTGTAAACTTCCGCTTGAAATTTTGGGAGGTCTTTGCTGGTCTTTGAGTTTGAAGGCTACCGTAGACGAAGAAGAGCCGCTTCCGGGTCACCAGGTCGGGGTTTGCTTTGCAGCTAGTACGAACCATAGACTGTATAAAAATATGGACAAAGCCACTGTGACGTCACCCATTGCCTTTCCATGGCCTCGGAAAAACCAAATTGAAACACGGAAGTCTTTTTCGCCGGCTGTTTGGACGAACTGCGCCTGCTCAGTGGAGCCGACTTGACCTTTGCTTGGAGCAGGGTGAACCGGATATGGTCTTCATGGGAGGGTCTCTGTCCAGGCACAGTATGATTGACAGTTCGGGGCGGAGATTCTGGAAAGCGGGAGAAATTAGAAGCGGGAGTTTTATATTGCAAGCACAGTCTATGATTGCAAGCAAATTCACGGTAAGTTAAGATAATTTATTATATAATTTCATTTTCACGGTTTTACGGTGTTATTTATTTGCATTGACTGTGTGAAATTCGCCACATCATTGTGTTATGTTATAACGTTTTATTCAGTTATCTTCAATTTACAGTACAATTTAAAGTACATTAATATCCCACCCAACTCAGATCGGAGGTAGGCTAATTCCATTAGCTAGCATACCAGCTTGACAGTGAGATTGGTTACGTTAGGCCTAGGCAGGCTAAGGCGAATATAGGGTAACGTTATGATTGCCATTAACGATATTGACGGTCAATCAATCACATTTACGTACAAGACTACTTTTATTATAAATGTCCCGAAGAGCTGCTCTAAATAGGTAGCAAGCTGTCAGCAAGCTTGCGACCCAAAAAATCCGTCCAGGCCATAGACTGTATAAAAATAGGTCCTTGCGGGATTTCTAAATTCCTAAAAATGTCTGGTTAGGTTTTGCTCATTCCAATAACCCAGCAGAGTAGTCTATTATGTTAATAATGCCCGCCCGAACCTGTCCTAATTTTTTGTGTGTGTGGATAAAATATACAATATATGATCACCCTAGCTAACGCAAATCACAATGAAACAAGAAGATAAAATAACGTAAGCTGTGGTCATCTACGAAGCATTTTAATAAGAATCTATTTGCATGCGTGAAAATTGCACAATGCACTTTGTAAAAGCAAGTTTCCCACCCTAGTACATGAAGTCTCATTACACAGACTGGTTGTAACCTTGAATTTTTAATTTCTTTTGCAGACACAACGATGGAAAGCCGAAGCCTCAACTGAGTTTCTGTACCCACCTTTCATTGTGAACCATTTTTCTTTTTTAATCACTGTGCCTTAAACTATGATACAGAATGTATCATTGTGTATTGCAATGAGATGCATTTAATTTTATTCCTCTTACACAGCTAAAACTGTCTGGATAGTTGGTGACAGCTACTTTTTATTTTTTTAAATAGTATCGTCCATTCCCTTAAAGACTGAATCTAGGGGAGCAGTTTCTCCAATCCTGGATTTAGCTTTTAATGGAATATTTTTTTTTTAATGAAATGGGTCAGCTTTTCAAATTTTATGTTATGATGTTATATTTTGTATTATGATTTATTTTAATTAATGACATCTTTAGCTATGCCATTGTTCACCCAACTCCCCCTGCTCTTCCTCATCCCTGTCCCGCATCTTCTCTCCCCCACCCATCTTGTCCTCTCCAGCCATGGCACCCCATGGCCTTTCTTGCTTCCTGCTCCCTAAGCCGGTGTAGCTGTCAATTAAAACATTTTTAAATTATCCAACTTGTTTTGATGTGTTCATTATTTGCATAACAGAATCATGCAGTAGGTGAAATAGCAAATATTACACAATATATAAACTAATCAAATGTCATTCAAAATGAAGCATAAATAAGGGCATCTGGTAGCCTAACTACCCTCTACATTATACATGTTGTACAGCAATTAATTTTTGTAAGTACTTGCTCTGTAATGAGAATCAGACCCTTTATATAAATGGGGAAAAATGTAATTTGAGGTTTTTGTCTGCTTTTGTCTTTAAAATATTTAATACCCTCTTGCATTCAGTTAAATAATGAGTACATAATGCACCAATACATTACCGCTCAAGATGGCCTTCCCCAGCGTGCACACAGTGTAGGTATAGCCACTGATGTAAATAAGTAACAGACATCCTGTAATCTCACTGAAAGACTAAGGAGGAGCAGCTTGTGCTGCGACTTTAAATGTGTTAAAGGAGTGATTAAGATCATTCTTTTTTCACAAAGCAACTTGAAATCAGTACAATTTTTTATGTATCCTTAAAAGATGGTCAGATGTCCCTCGTGGCTGACAGGGTGAGTCCGTGGTCCATACATCCCGCACAGGATGGCGGCGTTTTCCTTTGTAATATGGATGCTGCACATTTGATAAGAGGGTCACCCACAGACTAGGACTGCGGTCCCCAACCCTATTCCTTGTGCTGTTTCAACCCCAAATTTGGCACATCTGATTCTACAAATTAGCAGCTCAAGATATCATTTAATCACAGAATTAGTGATCTGTGTTAGTATTGATTATGTTGGTAACTTGAACAGCTGGTAATAAATTTACATCTGTGAAATAGAGAAAGGATAGAGCAAGATCAGTTTTCATTTCATAATAGGGGACAAAAAACTCAAGGGTAACAAGAAGTTAGGGGTTTGACATAGGAGACAACAAAGTTCAGTAGCCTGTCTCAGTTTAAAGCCCACTCACCACGTCAAGGTGCAGGCTGAGAGTGGGAACACAAGACAAGACACACATTTAGTACAAGACAAACCCTGACGAGACGCACATTAAAAATGACAAGGTCCACATAAAAGATCAAATTTGTACATAAATGCTGGCTGTAAATGGTATTGTAATCCATGTGTCTTTGTAAGCGAGGACTTCCACGTTAGCCTAACGTTACCCTATTTTTATACAGTCCATGGTGGTGCCAAGTGGCGACACGAAAAACATGATAGCTAAATGACAGCTAACGTTATGTCGGGTTTCCATCTCCATGAACACGTTTCCCACATGCTTTAAAAGTTATAAATAATGCTCAACCTAAAATGAATACCTCTAATGAAATATACACCATGACTAATGCACGGTAGCTAACGTTAGCAATGTCGAAATTCACTCCACATAAATGCACTTAGCCAGTGGAGAGCATAGCCAGGACGAAGTGCAATGTAGCTACATGTCTACGACGAGACCGTTAACGTTAAATTACAAAGCTAAAAATAGACACAAAGGCCCACCAGGTCGATGTTTAATGGAATCTAAGTTAACGTTACACAACTGAAATTTGACTAACGTTACTTTTGACAGGTTTTACATCGTTAGCTAACGTTAAGTAGCCAAACCAAACGGTTTTGGGAGATAAAGTTGCTAACTGCACTAGCATACTGGTCTACGTAATATACAAAAGCGTTAGCTTGTCATGCTAGGTCGCGGTAGGTAACGTAGCGTAGGCTACTTCTGCAGGCTGTTATTTAATAAGGCTAACGTTACTTACTTGGTAAAAAATCAAATAATAAAAATTGTATTACCGAAAAAACTGGAGACTGCTTTTTGTTTGACTAATGCACGGTAACGTTAGCAATGTCGAAATTCACTCCACATAAAATGCACTTAGCCAGTGGAGAGCATAGGACGAAGTGCAATGTAGGTTTTACATCGTTAGCTAATGCTAAGTAGCCAAACCAAAAGGTTTTGGGAGATAAAGGTGCTAACTCCACTAGCATACCGGTCTACGTAATATACAAAAGCGTTAGCTTGTCATGCTAGGTCGCGGTAGGTAGCGTAGGCTACTTCTGCAGGCTGTTATCTAATAAGGCTAACGTTACTTACTCGGTAAAAAATAAAGTAATAAAAAATGTCTTACCGAAAAAACTGGAGAGAATGCTTTTGAGACGGTCGATTAGTACAGTTGTATGCAGAACATGCCATAATGAATTCAACACTAGTGACAATGAGAATTGCGATGTGATTGCGATGGGTCTAATGGTCTAATACTAGCCAAATTCACACATTAAAAGGACGAGAATGGGTGAGAATGTCAAGGTCATTGCTAGCCACTTGAGGTACCGCCTATGGGTACCGCCCACGTCCCGCCCCACGTCCCGCCCGTTCCGTCTATGGTTCCCGCCCCTCAAAGTGAGTGGAATGACCGGCAGTAACCCGACTCAATCTGTCCCCTGATTGGTCCTGAACAAATGTCAATACCCTGTCCAAACGACACAATATTTTTAAAAATCAGTACATGCACAGGCATTAGATGAAGGAAAGGCACCTATTGCAATTAAAAAAATTTTTGTAAAAAATTTATTGACTGAGTATTTTGACCAAATTGCTGCCGTTCACTTACATGGGGAAAGACCTATACTGGAGCCAACCACAGTGGCGCTAGTGAGCAACGGCACAATGGCGGCTCCCAGGCCAACCAGGAAGTGGGCTTCAAAACGAAATCCCAGTCTTGGCCCCTTGGTACGAACTCTTCAAAAGGAACCATTTTGCTAAATTAGTGTACGTTTATGCGACTGATTCCTTCACTGCGAGCGCACAAGACCATTAGTGAGCAACAGATGTCTATGGTGTCTATACAAGTCAATGGATTTAATAAAATGATAAATAATACCCGATACGAAGCATACTTTGCGACGATTCTTTGTGTCAGACCATCAACGGACACAAGTGACCACTCGATGAGTTTCCCGTCTTTGAAAACGAGAGTTTATGGTGATTTTGTATATGCCCATCCAGATCCATTGTGTAAGTTAGCTGTGACATGAGCAAAAAGCAATATATCGCAAGACTGCAAAGTTTGTCAAAATGTTGATATGGACCGTTGTATATTATTGTAAATAACCTTATAACAGGTCTTAACATGCTAAATACCGAACGTCTCCTTTAATGACTTCAACCTAAGTGTATGTAAACTTCCGACTTCAACTGTATATCAACAGGAAGTTTTATGAGGTTGCTTTAATAGTTCTCTCGTTACTCCTAGAAGGAATAGCACCATTAGATCGAGATGGACCAGATCCACCGCACTAATATTAACATCTCGCATATCTAAATTAGGTACCAAAGGCACATTTACACCGCCATATCCGATTGGAATAAAATGTTTTGGAACAGGCCTGGCAGCTGTTGTTCCAGCCACATGACTCAGTATCCACTAATCACAAAGGAGGTAATTCCTTGAGCCTTTTACACCAACAGGTGATTTATACTGGGTTTAATAATAACACCAAATAAAATCAGCCAACCATTACAGGAAATGATGTTCTCTATTTCTCCCTGACCCTGTCAGCATGACTTTCACCTTGTTGCAGTAGAGAGCCTCCTCATAAGAAACAGGTTAACCAAATTGGAAATATTTCAAAAATATAAATCAAAGCACAATTTGGAAATCGATTCACACTAAACTAACATGACACAAATCACAGCCTTTAGAACTTATGTAAACAGTGACCTCTTGTGGCAGTCACCTAACTCATGACACAAACAAATAGTGTCTTCCTAAAAGCTCTGAAAGACTAAAATGTATCATTTTAAGTTGGATATATGAGCTGTAAAAAGTTTCTCAATGGATAGAATTTCTCTTTTCTCTAGAGACTTTAAGCCAATGCGTACATTTTTTGTTTCTGCCATGTCATTTCCACGCCATTCAGAGAAGATATTTAAAAATGACCCAGTGGACATTACAAGGAAATTTAAGAAATGCAAGTCACAGCCACTAACTAAATGCAGAGAGGTTATAATATCGCTTGTAAAAGTACCTGAAAATAAGATATCAAGAGTCTTTTGATATCCTTTTATACCCAGTCATGATAGCATCACTTGTTTACCTGTGGAATGTTCCAAACAGGTGTTTTTTGTTTTTTTTTTGCCCCTGTTTTTGTACTGTTTTCAATTAAATATATGTAAAAGAGAATTTACAAATCATTGCTTTCTGCTTTTATGTGCATTTTACATACTGTCCCAACTTTTTTGGAATTGGGGTTTGTATGAAAAATAAACTAATAAAATTATTACTTATAATCAAACCAGAATATTTCATGGGAGCAATAGAATTTTTTAGCTTAATAATGTATTGAAACCTCTCGTGTATTGAAAATGAATGATTTTCGTTTTTTCATATTAGATATTATGGCAGAAACCCTTTCTGTGCTTGTGGCAGAAAGGATTTCTACACCTTGTATGGCTAGAACACACGTTGAAACCGGCTCAACAGATTGTACATGGGGGGAACTTGTGTAAGCTAGGCAGCTATATTAGACAGGAATAGTCCAAAGTCAAGCACACAGGACTGAACCCATTGCCCGTATTGCAATGTTGCGGTGCCTTCCTGCATGTGAACATTGACTTTTAAGGACACTATATTTGTCAAGAATCGGAGAAGGACATAGGACATAATGCTGGGTCCGCTCGAGTACCAGTAATTCTATATCTATGGAGACACATTCCCCTTGAAAAAGAACATAGCAAGCTGTTCCATTCGCACAAATGTTTGTTTCTAAAGATGTACTTTCACGCTATAGTGAAGACAAATGCAGCAAAAATATTACTGTATTGCTAAGTTGTTACAGGAATGCTGAACTTGGTGCAAATGTGATAGTACAGTTGTTGAATCAATGGGCTCGCTGTCAATCTATGGTTTGAGTGTCAGCAACGAGGGTGACCTTTGGGTACGATATCCTTCCTAACCCAGCTCCGTAAGCGCATTGGGTAACACCACCCGCCAGTGAATGAAAACGTCAGCACATTCATACAGCCCAGTCTCAATTTACACACAACTCCATGAGATCAAGGTCACGTCACTCACCGCACACTGCTGAAGCAGTTTAGGGTGAATTTTCTGTAACAGTCCCGCAAACCATTTATCTCATAAGACCAAAAGGCAAGCCCTACTGATACTGACCAGGCGTGTAATGAAGGATATAGACCCTTAGGTCAAGGTTTAAGATTGAGTCCCAGTGTAAGCTTGACTGGTACATTAAAAAACAGCAGTGTTATACTTGAGCCCTGTTTGACATGGAAGAAGTCATAGAACTGGCCATTTATAGCCCGTCACATACAGTGCCCTCCACTATTATTGGCACCCCTGGTAAAGATGAGTAAAAAGAGTTATAAAAAAATTCACTGTTTGGTGAATTAGCTTAATCTCAGACTGAAATATTTAGAAAAATCCAACCTTTAATTGAAATAAATTTATTATGAGAAAAAAAAATCCCTCAAGAAATAATAATTTTTTAACAGAACCACGTGTGTCACAATTATTGGCACCCCTGCATTTATGTATAGAATAAAGTAATCATTTTAAATATTTGGTCGCATGTCCTTTGCATGCCATGACATCCTGATGTCTGTGACCCAATAACATCAAAAGACTCTTGATCTTATTTTCTGGTACTCGTACAAGCGATACTATAACATCTCTGCATTTGAATGAATCTCTATGCGAATTGGGGGGTGGGACTAGATTTAGCTGTAAATTATGCTGGAACAGTATGGAATACATGATTGGTAAAATGGCTGTAAGTCATCAATGGTCTGAGGTATCAAACGAGCCTCAAACCATCACTCTGCTGCGAGATATGCAGTAGATATGGATGGATCACTTTAAGGGCTGTTTCTCCTGACAAATTTTCCTATTGAACTTTATGGAAAAATAAGTCAGGAGAAGAAACCCTTCAAGTTATCCATCGATATCTACTGTATTTCTGGCAGCAGAGTGATGGTTTAAGGCTTGTTTGATACATCAGACCCTTGATGACTTAGAGCCATTTAGTCAAAATAACTACTGCCACCTGCTGGTTCCTTTCAGGCAACTTACAGACCCAAATATGTCTCAGACATCCTTTTCTCTGAATCATCTCAGAAATTATTCAGACTCGTTTTGTTTCTTTCCAGCAGATTGTTGGTTATTTCCCTCATACAAATCAGGCAAATACTGAGTGATTACCATTAAAATTATGTGATTAATACAATAACCAGCTTACCATGCTGGTTTTACACCTATTACCTTAACACCCAGTGTGACGGTTTCATTATTGAACATGTGCAACACAAGACAATTTTTAGAATAGATTTTGTTAGTAAAATTTTCCAATATTGCACGAACAATATTTTACAGTGCAATATTGTTTTAACTTATCTTTTAGCCTGTATAAATATTGCTGAATGTCAAAGCCAAAAGAGAGCTCAAGGTGAACTCAGCTCTTCACCTGATTTAAAGTTTAACAAGGCTGCATATAATGCTTTGTTTGCACATTGCTTAATACGCCTGCATTGTTTGTGGTTTCTCTTCATACAGCTTGTACTGTCTATTGTATTTTCCACTGTGCAGGTCAGTGGATTGGTTAAAACGCAATCTCGAATCGGCTATTAATTGCAATTTTACATTATCCTGATTTGACTACCTTGTTGTAAACTTGTCATTCTATTATTGGTGGTGTATGTTAAGATGAACATTTGACCAAGCTTTCAGGAATCCATTTAGCTAATTCCATTTGTTTTTTAAATAATTTGGCGGCCAACGTGGGGCTGCGGGGAGCTGAATATAGCCGAATAACGTTTAATCACGTCAAACGCCTGAAATAAGTACTTGGCTATCGGTGGTGTTTTCTATGGGACTGCATTCTGTAGTTTTGAGATCCTTTTTGGCATAGTCTTGTTGCCGTACATGAGAGCAACTTAGGGGAGGAGACTACGGTCCAAGCCAAACGGCAAATCTGAACTGAAGACGCTTCTGCCTTCCCGGAGAAATGCTACTGTGAAATTTACCAATCAAACCTCAAGGTAGGGCGCAAAGATAATGCAATAGCGTCACATTCTCAATATATTGATATGTCTTGTTTCTTGGTACGGATGTAGGTTGTAAATCCCTACACATTCGTTCATACGCAGCAGCGACTTCCCATACGCGCGGTAATACTGAATGTGCAGTGGAAAACCAAGATGGCTGGAAAGCTAACGTTACAGGGGATAAGAGGAAACCGAGTGCATTACCAACAGGCGTGCTATCTGATCGGAGGCCTGACTTATTTCAGTCCACTGGCATACATTTCCAAATATGAACACTTTTTGCTCCCCTGAACATTGAACTTTAAGCCAGGCTTTTAGCTGTTTTTTTCCACTCACGAGATGACGATAAAACTTACGGTGCAGTAGCACCGAAGCATTTGTGTTGACAACCAAGCTGATCGTGCTAGCTAATGTTAGCTGGATAAATGTGTAAGACCTATAAAGTTGCAATAATATTGAATCCATATTAGACTCCGAATATGTAAATACTAAATTAATATTACAAGTTATAACACGTATCGCCCTACTGCATCAGTGATGTTTTTTAAGCGGTAATTGAGTAAGTACACAGTGACGGAAGTGGCTTTCTTTCTACACAATGTCAAATGAGGACAAGCCGCAGCTGAGTGTGAAGGAGGCCGAGCTCGCTTCCGAGTAACGAAGAGCCATTTTGAAACCATTATAAAATTTTTCTCCTCATGGAACGACTTTAAACAGCTAACGTTATACTCCCTGGGAAAATATACGTTTTTAATGTTGTAATTCTCTTCCAAGTTCCAACCATTTGTTTTCCTCAACAGCATATTGTTTTAAGTTGTTTTATGTGACGTTATCTCAGTAACGTTAGCAATCTGATAGCTGCGCTTCACATTTGCAATGGCTGTAGAAGAGCAACTGAAAAGCCCTACTGTAAGGCCTTTCAGTCGATTTTCTATAGCAGCTGCAAAAAAAAAAAAAAAACGACAGTCACTGCTTGATAGAATTAGATCACTGCATAGTCGGTAACATTGAATCTATACATACCACTGCTAACGCTATAACGTTTTATGTATATGGTTAGCTAACACCAGGTTATAACTTTACTAACAATGTTATATGTCGCCAGTTTGCTAACGTTATATCTGATTAGCTATGTGTCAGATAACGCTACAGAGATTAATCGTGTAAATATGTTTGCAGGCATAACTAATAGCCGATTGCTCAATTTTATGTCGGAGGTTATTAGCAGATATTGATCGCTAGCTGGTGGTTACGGTAAAATGAAACCGCTGAATTAAAATATGTACTAGCTAGCTAGCTAACGTTAGCAGGGTTTCATTTTTGTTTGCTCCGTCAGCATAGGAACAATGCTTTGCCCCCAGGGCTGGCAGGCGGATTTCAAACGAAAGGTAGCTATGTAACTTAGAAAAAAAAGCCGTCAATTTGGGGAGAAACCGTAATAAATCTGTGTTGGTAAGAAAATATGTGATGGCATTTTTTTGTGCAGGAAGGTGTCCATTTTGTTGGTTTAACTCGCGGTGAAGCAATGTAGCGATATTGGGAGAGAAATGTCAAAAGGGTCGGTGTAAAATCGGTGGCAGATAGACCAGTTGTTATGAAAGGACAAACCTGGAATCTCTGGTTACAGTGCTTTGGCCGGAGTAGGCACGTTGCAGTCCTGCTGTCTAGCAACCATTCTCATAACATGAGGCAAATATCGCAGGCCATAGTTTTGGTGCAAGTGGTTAAAAAAAAAGATAAGGAATACACATGCTCTGCAGTCTTCGTGTTAGCCAAAGAGTACAACACTCATTTTAGCATAAAATGGAACGATGGTGTACGATGGGAGTTTACAGCTTTCATTTGGCCAGACCTCTGCTATTTCAGAAAGGGAAAGACAATGTTTACTTAACGAGTTATTCCTTTAGTTGCAATTTTTTATTAATGATGTGGGAAAATGATTAACTCTCCGATATAAAACAGCTTAATATAGTCACAGAGAGTTTATATCATCGCTTATAAGAGTACCTGAAAATAGGATATCAAGAGTCTTTTGATGTTGTTGGGCCACAGACTTCAGGGAGTCATGGCACGCAAAGGATATGCAACCAAATATTAAATATAACTTTAAATTTATGTTAATTTATGTTACTTTTGGTGCCCTAAAATTGGGGGAGGGGTGGGGGAAGACTGTGTAAAAATGGCTACAATTGCTAAAGTAGAAATAGAATGAAATATAAATCATTGTTTGTAACATTATCAATGTCTTGACTGTATTTTTTGATCAATTTAATTCTACCTTGGTGAATCTTCAATTTCTTTCAAAAACATAAAAATGCCTGAGTCCAAACTTTTGAATGCTGGTGTGTACAGCATACATGCAATTGAGGAGATGGATCTTTGTTTAAAAAAATAAAATAAAATAATAAAAATAAATAAAATAACTAGCATCTGTCACAAAAGAATATGCGCATGAAGTTCATACAGATTTGGATTTCATTGTGAATTTCGATGTCATTTTTAAATACCATCAGTTGCCTGATGGTGATCTTAACTGTCTGGACTAATCAAGACGGGGAAAAAAAGCCAAAAGTAGAATTCAATGTTACATTAAGTAGCAACGTATTGAATTAAATTATATTGAACAAATGCAATACTATTGTGATTATTGTGAAAACTTTCACCAACATATTTAATTGCTAAGTAGAGACTGCCTGATCATTGTTGTTTTATATATATATATATATATATATATATATATATATAATTTTTTTGAGGGGGAGGGGGGTTTGGGGTAACTTAGTGAGTGGAGGGAGGGTGGGGTGATACTGTTATTTCTTTACTTATTTTGAGGATATATAATTCAACACAAACTTCTTCTGTCATTGATTGGAAGTGAAGGCACTACTCACTTCCATGTCACACATTTGAAATCCAGCTGGGGTTTTTTGTCTTTCTGTCATAGGCCTGTTGATTATACTTATGATTTTCATGAAAAGCCTGCTTATTGCACTCTGCATGCATAGTCCTGTAGTCTTATTCAGTCCAGCTATTGGTATGTTTTGTGCTTTCAAGCAAATTAACTATTGGACCTTGTTGGGTTCAGCAAGTTTGTAAATTTTCCTTAATTGTTTATTTTGTGGTTGTCCATCACTCTAGTTCCCTATTGGGTGCAACCCCCCCCCCCCCCCCCCCCCCCCCCACACACACTTTGTGTTCGCAGAAATGTGCCTGCTCACTTATCTACTTGCAAATAACTATCTGGTATTCAGGTATCCCCTGGAAACTGCTGAACAGTCTTTGTCCTTGGAAAAAGGCACACTGACACACACGTTGTCCCAGACACACACTAATACTTTGCACACATTATTGTTTGCGGGGTCTGATTTTAGCCTAATGTCTGTGTTTGAGCTCTGAAATCTTCACTTCTCTGGTCTGGGTGCCTAGTTATGAGCTGGTCATATGATGTCATTTTATAAAAAATAAAATAAATAAAAAAGGTATAAATTGCTTGCCCTTATAATTTGGTGGAAATTGCAGAATTCCTTATTTAATGGCATTCATTACAGCTAGTTTACTATGTAGGGTTAGTATGACTGTGCAAATTGCTTTTTGCTTAGTTGAACAGGAAGAACAACATTTTGATAACCTTCAGAAGTGTATTGTGGGATAGGAACGGTGACTTATAACTAGCAATTTCGTACCTTAATCCTTGTACGTTTCATCTGTACTCTTCCAGAGTTTATAGCTGAATTATTTTAATCTGCGGCCTGGTGTTTAGTCCAGCAGGTGTGGTTTGCCTTGCACATAACCAATGTCTTTAATTTTATAATTTCAATACCTATTAGATATTATAATTGTAAATATAAAGTTTTTTTTTTTTTTGGATTTAGTCAGTGTTACTAATGCCCCTTTTCCCACTGATGGAACAGTACTCTGCCAAGCCCACCAGCAGGGCCAGGTACGGCTTTGATTGCAACGATTCCCAGCTCTAATGCTAGAGGTCATAGACATTTTAAATATATGGATGGGAAGAGCTGCTACGAAGCCTTAAGGCAGTGAAAACACACTTTTGCTTTTGTTTTGCATATTCATTAACTATAATATTCAGCAATATTCAGACAGGGAAATGACACAGGGGAAAGGCCACATAGCTGTAATTTCTTTTAATCCTGGGTAGTGCTGTGATTAATTTATTTTTTTAGTAACGTATGTAATGGTGATAATGTAGCTTTTTCTCATTGAACAACACTATCGTAATGGCTTCATGAACTCCAAGATGGTTGACCTTATGTGTTTGTGAACCAGTCCATGTATTTTACTGTGGACACAAGTTTTTTTGTTTTGTTTTAAAGGTGCAGTAGGTAAGATTTCTTTGATATAATTTTGGCGAAATTACTAAATTTGCTCATTTACATTCCAGCAGCTATCAATAAATCAAGTGTTCTGAGAAAAAAATCCGGTTTCTGTGAGTGTCGTGGGCTCTGTACTAGACTGTCAAAAAATCTCAAGCCGGTCTTCCAAAAACCAACCAATCAAGGCTAGCTATCTACAAGCAAAATATCCTCCCGGTAGAATAAACCCCTCCCTGTCTGCCTGTCTCCGCGCGTGCGCTAGAGCATAATTTGTTGGGAGGGGCTTAGGAGAGGGGGGGGGGGGGGGGGTCTTTTTGCCTTGTATATTTTCAAACTTGCCTACTGCAGCTTTAATTGGTTAAAAAAAGGTAGTGATTGATAGCATATGGTAGCTCCATCTCTTACATGGTTAATGGAGTCACATTCCACCATTACTAAAACCTGCTTGTTGTTTAAAATGTATACATACCGAGAAATATGGGCATTGCCATCTTTTGCTGGCTATTTGGACTAACTTTACCTTAGAGAATATTGACTAAAGTCTCATAACATTTCCTACATGCCACCAGCTTTGTAACTCACTGATACTCTGCAATTTGTGGGACACCCCTCTCTCCACTGCCCACCACCTCCTTTTCTGTTGGCCAGAGCCAGAAATGTTATAGGACTAGGGTTGGGCGATACTCACAATATGGTGTATTGCCTTTCTTTCTGTTTTTTTCTTCATTTATACCTGAAAAATCCGAACTTCAGAGGCAACGTGAAATGCTTCCGGGGAAAAAACACCACTGATCTCTTGTATGTTAAGACAATCAATTAGCAGAAAGGCCTTGCAGCTTCCATGTGTTTGACAAAAATGGATCACATGGAAGCTGTACGACCTTGCTGCTGCTTATCAACATCAGTGGTGATTTTGTTTTTCCGGAAGCATTTCACGTTGCCTCTGAAGTTTTTATGCTTTCTACCCAATCAGGTATAATTAAAGAATAAACGACGGAAAGGACAATACATCACATGGTGGCGATGATCGTTATAGCACTAAAAAAAATGTGATAATTATCAATCGGGTATACCGCCCCGGCCCTGTATAGGACAGGATTTCATATCCAATTTTCAATCAGTACAGGGGAAAACAGTTGGAACCTAAGGGCAAACTGCTTTGACCTAACGATGGAAAATGGGTTTAAACTGTCGCATTGCTTGTTTCTTGTAGCTGTTAAAAGATGAACAACAACACAAGATGAGGCATTCCCAAAAAAAAATGAAAGGGAAATACTAACTACAAGCAGCTCGCCATAGCAAACACATCTGTAGGTAGTGAAATGTAAAGGGAATATGGTAAATATGCCCACAAATGATGATTTGCTTGTTACCTGATAGTGATGGTTGCCTCAAATTTAACTGGCTTGTTCCGTCTAGCTTTGGTGAGGCTAGCCGACTGTGTATGCAAAATGAGTTGGCTTACTATGAAATGCAAACTTTCAGTTAGCTTGCAATTTAGCAAGCTTAGGTTAAGAAGAAAATTGGATTTCTTGAGATATAGCTGGCTAGGTGAACAGCTCAAATATCTAGCCAGAAAGCTGTGCCTTTACCCAACTAGTGAATCTGCTAGTTAGCTTGGTAAAAAGAATTGCCAACTTATTAGCTAACTAGGTAGCAATTTAAATGCTAGGTTAAAATGAATAACATGCATGGATAGTTTGCTAGCTCAATAATAGTTCACTTGCTAGTCATGATTTAGCTAGAAAGCTGAAAAGAAATTTGATTATTTATTTTACTTTTTACCTATCTGCATGTGATAAACGGATGATTACACATTTATAACATGCTCTACATGGCCAAAAGTTTCCGGACACCCCTGGGTCTGGGGCTGTTTTTCATGGTTCGGTCTAGGACCCTTAGTTCCAGTGAAGGCTAATGTTAACACTACAGCATACAATGACATTCTAGACGATTCTGTGCTTCCAACTTTGTGGAAATAGTTTGGGGAAGGCACTTTCCTTTTTACCGCACAATGCCCCTGTGCAGAAAGTGAGGTCCATACAGGAATGGTTTGTTGAGATCAGAGTGGACGAAGTTGACTGGCCTGCAGAGAGCCCGGACCTTAACCACATCGAACACCTTTGGGATCAATTGGAACGCCGACTGCAAGCCAGGCCTAATCGCCGGCCAACCTCACGAATGCTTTTCTGGTTGAATGGAAGAAAATCCCTGCAGCAATGTTCCAACATCTAGTGGAAAGCCGTCCCAGAAGAGTGGAGACTTATTGCAGCAAAGGGGGGACCAACTCCATATTAATGCCCATGATTTAGGAATGAGATGTTGGATGAGCAGGTCAGGTGTCCATTTACTTTTGGCCATGCAGTGTATTGCAGGTTAATAATGTAAATATATTTAGCGTTTTACCACCATGCAGTTTTAGTCCTACAGAATTTCAAACTGCACAGCTTTATAGGAAACTACATTTGCATGCAAATCAGTCAGGTCACCGGGCACTTTTCTGAACATGGCATTTACATTTCTAATTGGGCAGAAACTTTAAATGGTGGTATCTATTAACTTCACAGTTGATTATGTATTTTTGATATGAAGAGAGAGTAATTATGGAGGGTGTTTTATACTGAAAGGGCTGAGAATGGCTTTTGTCCAATCGGTTATTAATACCTACGCATGTGTGCGTGTGTTCAGTATAAGGGTTCTTTCACGGATTGTGGTGATGAGGCTTGAAAGTAATTGGACACCAGACACCAATCTTAATTGCTCACGCTTCACCATTTATTAAGCTGTATTAATACTGACACCTCACACTTTGTTACACTATCTTGTCGGCTAACCTTAACACAACTATTACTTAGTTCTCAGTATAGACCACACCACACATTAACACGCTCATAGTAAAGTCTGCTTAGTCGTACTTGTTTGCACACGGCACCCTTCTAATACGGCACACGTCGAATACACTTCTAATACATCAGAATATGATTACAACTTTGCTGAGTCATTCTTCAGTCTCATCTATGTAATACATACATGAGGGGCCCCAATGGTTGCTGCCGTGACCCTGCCCTCTCTGTCCCGGCTTAAAGCTGTCTGCAGCCCACACGCACACACCCTAAATACAGAAAATATCAATGTAATTTTCCTTTAAACTTCTCCATTCTGAAATGTCACACAATGCCTAAAATACACTCTCCTACACTCCACCTTTTGACATTACAAACGAAGGAAAGGAAGTCACCGCCAGTTGCTACCCCCCAGATAAAGGCAATCCTCAGAGACGGGACCCAAGCGGTAGGAGTAGCGACCCTACCTCTGACTTCCCCTCGACAAAACTACTCAGAACAGCTAGTTAAGTGGGTAGCTCCCCTGAGTAGCCCCATCTCTGAGCAGGCGGAAGAAACTCCTTACTACAACGTCTAAAGCAACCATCTCATGGACAGTTCTCCTGAGTTGATGCAGCAGTGTGAGTTGTAAAGTCTGTCTGCCTTGTTAATAGTATGTAAATATAGATCTGTTTAGTTAACGTGTGGTGTGCAGTGTGGTCTATACTGAGAACTAAGTAATAGTTGTGTTAAGGTTAGCCGACAAGATAGTGTAACAAAGTGTGAGGTGTCAGTATTAATACAGCTTAATAAATGGTGGTGTGAGCAATTAAGATTGGTGTCTGGTGTCCAATTACTTTCAAGCCTCATCACCACAATCCGTGAAAGAACCCTTATACTGAATTGCTGAATATGTATATATAAACATAGGTGCATGTGTAGGTATTAATAACCGATTGGACAAAAGCCATTCTCAGCCCTTTTCAGTATAAAACGGGGAAATTTTTCTTGAAAATATAGGAAGAATGTTATTTTATTGGGATTGCATGTCCATCAAGTGTTTTTTTAAATTGGAAGGTGTTGAGCACTTAATTTATGTAGCAATTTTATCTTCCATATGTGTCTGTATGAACATGCTGTTTTTCCACAGATGGTATTTTTAGTCATTGTCTCTCCCAGGGAGGAGGGGAAAAAGGCAATAGCTTGATGGAAATGTAAGTGTCCACCCAGGTGCTTCTGAAATTGCCCTTGTTTCCAAACTTGAAAATCTCGCTAAAGCCGTGCATGGATTTTTGTCAGTTACTTTTTTCCTTCCTAAATCGTGATGATACTTTTCACTGTCTGTCCTGTGTGTTCTGCTTGCTGTTTCCCCTCAGTGGAAACAAAACAGGTGCAAGTTTAAATCCACTCAAGCCTGGCTTTTGAATCGGATATGTGTGTGAAAGAGAAAATCAAATCTACTTGCCTTGGTAACTTTGGAGAGGAGGAAAGAGGTGATGAGAGTCAATAATCCTGTCTGTGTTTTTAACTTTCAGCTTTGCGTTGTTCTTGGAAAGTTGTGTGTGCCTGTTGCAAATTCCTTGAACTTTGGCAACTTTGGAAGCCCACTGCTTTTTGGCCCTGCGTCTTTGCGTTTGGCTCAGATTAAGGACCCAGTTGGCCCCTGCTTCTCAGCTCAACGCGATCACCACCGGTAACCACGCCGCACCGGCGTTGTCCTTGCTGAACCTGCTCAAGGTCACGATGGTCCAATCCCTTGTACAACCCGCGGGGGGTGCCCTTCTCCAACCAGAGGCCTGTTGTGTCCAACCAGTACGGCGTTAGGTCCACAGCCGCTTCTCGACATGACGGGCTTACGTCCTGGGTCAGGGATAATGTCTCGGATGATGTCCCGGCAGATTGGTTTCCCGGTGGCCCAGCACCCCACGGGCCTGTCCCAGGACATGGAGTCCACAATAGACATGCACATCCGCGGAGCTCGGGAGGAGGTTCGTCTGCTCAACCAGATAATGCACCAGCAGAAGTTGGTGGACCCCCGTGTGAGGAAAGAGCCCAGGGAAGAGGCGCTGTCGCAGGGGGGCAGCTTCCCCCCGCAGAGGGTCCCTGGCAGACCAGAGGAGCAATCCACTGTGGACTGTCCAGCTACCAGAACCCAAACAAGCTCTTCGGCCAGCAAGTGATGGCCCAGCCATCCCCTCCTGCCCAGATGTTCCAACCCTCTGGGTTTGGGACTGCTTCTGGGGGAGGCAGAGGGAGTGCAGAGAGCCAGGCCTCTTCCGGCACCTGTTCCTGCGAGCACCGGCAGTCCCGTTACACCCTCCGAGAGTGCCAGCAGTATCCTGGCGAGTTTGGACTTTCAAATGAGGATCTGGAACTCCTCAGCCACTACCCAGATGAGCAGCTCACCCCTGACAACCTGCCATTCATTTTGCGAGATATCCGGGGTCCGAAAGTCCAAGAGGAACCTGCCGGAGATGGACCACCCTCGACCATCCCCCGGCGCACAGGATCGCCTCGGCAGCGAGCCGCGGCCTGGCAAAGTAATTGACTATGGACACTCAAGCAAATATGGCTACTCTGAGGAGAGCCAAGACAGTTTCAACCGTAAGCAGCGGACCACGGAACCCCCCGAAATATGTGAGGGATGCACCCGTTGCAATCTCTGCTTTCCCCTCAGTGGACAACAAAAGGCCTCAGCCGATCTCCGGCCCTGTTGCTAAGAAACCACCAATAGACCAGAGGAAGAATCCACCCAGCATGGCTAACAAGACTGGCAAGAGTGCCCCAGCCAGAGAGCCCCAGCAGGCACCCTGCAGGCCCACGGCAGGGCCTTTACCGCCTGCCCACACCATCAGAGCCAACCTGGCGAACCTCCCGATGGCGGTGGCCCTCTGAAGCAAGGGCTGGTCAAGAAGCCGAACTGGCCTCCATCATTCCCTCCCAGCAACGCCGGTTGTTGAGACTGCCAACACCTACCATGATGAACGATTACTCTGCTGCATCCCCGAGAATCTTTCCTCATACGTGTTCTCTCTGTAACGTAGAATGTGTCCAGATAAAGGTGAGTATTTGCCTCACAAGTGTCTCATATAAAATTCTTGGTTTAGGTTTTAAATCTCACTGTCTTTTCTCATGTGATTCCTGTATGTCCGTTCCTTAACGGTGAGTTTTTAACTTTTATTTCGACCCCAAGTGCTTTGGGCTGAGAAGTCTAATCTAGAATGAACTGCTAGATGCTCATTAGTGATATAATTCATTAAGCTTGGTTAATTAGCTGGCGTCTTTGGAATAAATTATGTCTGATAATCCAGCGACTGAAACTAAATAAAACTTTTCCTTCCCAAACATTTGCACAATTATATGAACTTGTATATGCTATAAAATGTAATATACACTGCAGTGGGCCTGTCCACTACTGAAATTAAGACTGCAGAGAAATGGACATGGATTGTGTGCTAATACAAAATAAGGACAAGATGTGATACAAAGGGAGCCAGTAGAATGCGCAAGTCTAGTTCTATATATTTTTTTCTTTTTGGGAAGAAAAAGTCAACAAATCAACTATATAGCAAACAGGAAATGCCTGGCAGTGTCAATGCTGACCCTCTCACTCCTAAAGTAGGAAGGAGGGTAAAAAATAGCTAAGTAAGGTTACTGTCAGAGAAGAGATTCAGAAGACTTGCAGGACTTGAGGAAAGAAGAGCAGGATGAAGAACAAGGGCTGTTTTTTGGGACTTTTTCCAAGTATGTTGTCTGACCTTGGACCCTTCAAAAAGGGCAGCTTCAGTTAGCTGTGCTCTGCATTATCAGTGTTGCGTTGTCAGAAAGAATAAATAAAATAAAAGCCAGTAGACACCAAGGCCCATGACCCACCCCCCCATCCCCTTTGAGATGGCTGCTGCCTTCTCCCCTCTGCCCCGAGTTAAGAGGGACTAGGTTAGTTGTGCATCAGCAAAACTGCAAGGTGCAATTACAGACTCATTACAGGAAGCTGAAGATGCAAGTGGAGGATGGAAATTGCCTCGTCGTTTTACCATCTTAAGTGCCAAAATTGCAGTCCTTAATTGCCAATGTTTTGTGAAAATATTAATTATGAATTTTTTTGTCATGTATCAATAACCAAAATTCATTTTGCGCTCTGGATACATCCAGTAATGCTTTAAAAAAAAAAAAAATTTTTTTAAGTGTTTTGTTGAGGGGAAAAGTCCAGTGAGAAATGTGCAGAATGGAGAATTTACAGTCACATGGTTGCACTGGACTGATTTCAGATTTAAGTACCCCTGTCATTAAATTATTTTCATTTTTGTTCTGATATTAAAGTGACCCCCCCCCCCCCCCCCCCCCCAAAACAAAAGACCTCAATTTATGTCCGTCACTGTTGTCTACAGTGGTCTGGTAGACATAACTCTTGTGTTGCACCGTTTAATTTTCTAGATTGAAGAGAAATGACGTGCTGTTTATCGGTTCACCAGTATACTAATTGGAGATTAAGGGACTGTTTCAATGAATTTATTTTTCACAACAGATGCCTATAATTGTCTTCGATAACATCAACTTAAAGGTCCACTCAGTCATTTTGGTTGCTAATCGACAAAAATTACGTGGATGGCAACTAAGTACCTCGGTGGATCATGGTTCTCTTACTTTTTTTTTTTTTTTTGTTGCTGAAACTAGCCACAATGCAACAAAACCATTTCCAAGGCATGGTTTATTTGGCATAATGTTAGCCAGCTATTCTTTTCTATATATTATCTGACGAGTGAGCACAAAGTTAAAACGACGATTGAGTAATACGTTTGTTTCCATGGTGATGAGCTGTGCAAGGTCTACAAAAAAGATCAGATTAAAAACAAAGAAGAATGAAAAGTGGAAGACTGAAGATGAACAAGGAAGTAGTGTCGGCCTGACACTTATTTTAAATACTTATTTTTCCTTTTGAAGTGCTTTTCAAGAGGATCTTTGTTATTTTTATTAGGATAATAATTTACTATAATAAATTATATTATATTGCCATATCTTTGTCTTTTTGTAAAGGAATGGTTGTAAGCGATTAGCATTTTCTTTAGCAATTGAAATTACTGAGTGCGCCTTTAAGTAAGATATAGGTGCTGTGGACACAACCATGAGTTTTTGTTTTGCTTTGTGAAAAACGAGACATGCTAAACAAGCCCATTGCTCCAGGGTTGAGATGAGATTGCCTTGAGTAACAAGGTCTGTCTGCATTCTGTGTTTGGTTGGCAGGACTGGATCGAGCACCAGAACACCAGCATTCATATTGAGAGCTGCCGACGCCTGAGGAAGCAGTGAGTTTAATGTGAAAGCATATGGGTTTGGAGTCATTAATTTTCATGCTTGTTCTGTTTGATGGGGGGTTGTTCTAACGGTTGTTGTTTTTGTTTTTTGAAGATATCCTGACTGGAACGTGGAGACTGTTTCAGTTTCGAGGTGAGTGCTGTTTTGGGCTGTGATGTTGGTATGTACAGCATCACACTTTGCATTTGTGACATTAGCCACTCTTGTTTTAGGAATGAGAGGAAGCCGCCCCTGGACCACCGCAGCCCGAAGCGACGAACTCGTTCCCCTTCCAGGTCCCAGTCGTGGTCCCGTTCACCCAGCCCCTGGCATCACCATGGACGCTCACGGTCACGGGGTCGTAGGCAGCGCTCCCGGAGTCGGAGTCCCCGGCGGTACCCGCCGGTCCCAAAGCCGGTCCCGTTCACCTCGCCGCCCTACACGCCCCCAGCCCCAGCCTCCACCCCGTCGTCGGTCCCGCAGCCCGCTTCCCCGTCGGTCCCGCACCCCACCCCTCCGACGATCCCGATCCCGCAGCTACACACGCCGCTCCCCGCCCCACACCTCCTGGAGGCTGAGCCCACGCCGGACTAGCCCACGCCGGGCGAGCCCACGAAGGACTAGCCCACGCCAGATCAGCCCACGCCGGATCAGCCCACGCCGGATCAGCCCACGCCGGATCAGCCCACGCCAGATCAGCCCACGCCGGCAGCAGCGGTCCTCCAGCAGTGAGAGGCTTGCCAAAAAGCTGATCCAGTCGTCAGGTAAGAGCCCTAAGCACATGCCTAGTTGCACAAGATTCTGCACCACTGTAAGAGACTTGTCCCTGTTGGGTTCCTTAACCTTTTAAGGTGTGAGAACACGAATATGTGGTTGGAATGTTCTTAAGTGAACCTTCTAATGCTGATGTAATTGAATGCAGTGGAGTTGTACAACACTGACTTTTTGGGAAATCTTGGGGAAAAAGACATCCCAAAAAGCCTGCATGTGTTTGTGTGTGCAGGACTGTCTGTAGGGTTCCTAGGATTCCGTTTTTTAAAAAGGCTAAATCCTTTTTCCGAAAATGGCTAATTCAGTTTTTTTTTAAATCCTTTTAAGCCATTTTTGTGGTTTCCCCCCCGTTTTTCCCATTTTCAACCCTTTTCATTCACAAACTACCTTGAAATATGTGTATATAATAATTCAAACTTAAACTAAATGAAGACAAGCAAATAATATATAAGATGCTCTAATCAGGATTTTTGGGGGCCGATACTGAAAACTGATTTTCTTTTTAAAGATCGGCCGATACTAATCTCGATACAGATTCCTTTTATTAGAAGTTAATTTTGTTATTATGCTTTATAAAATCCAAGGAGAAGACTCAAGGATTATAGCCTAAGGGTTTATTGAGAAAACCACTCTAAATGAAAACAGTAAAAACAGTCCACCAAGATGCATTTCTGAGCTAGCAGTAACAAACCAAGGAAAGAGAAGAATGCAAGCGGACGTAACGATCACCCCCCACAGACAATGAGTCTGTGACCAGGAAATTGATAGTTTTACCTGTTTTAGATATGTAGCTCCCAGTATTGCATTGCAAACTAAAGAAAAAAGGGAAAAAAAGTTTTTTGTTGCATTTGTGGCACTATATTTTGACCTAAATTATGAAAATAAACTAATCTCAGTTAGTATTGTAAATGGTACAACTGGTTCATTTAAGCCATTCCATTTAATTTCCAAGTCATGCTCACACCTTAGTAAACTTAAAAGTGTTATAGGTGAGTTTAGTTGGCTGCCAATCAGATGTTTATTCTCACCCTCCCTGCTTGACCAAAAAAAACAACAAAAAAAACAAATTCCGTGCACAAGCCAAGATTCTGCTTTTGAAGGTCAATTGTGCGATTCCGAAAAAAACTACGCCTACAAACTAATCCTAGGAACCCTATGCCTGTTCAAACTCCTGTTGAAGCCTGCATGTGATTGTGTGTGCAGGACTGTCTGTGACTGACAATACCACACTTGAGGCCATGATGGAGTCCCTGGCTCCCGCTCTCATGGCGGAGCTGGCCAAGAAGAAGAGCAGCTCCTCCTCTGTCTCCACCAAGAGCACCAGCAAGAAGCAGACCTCCCCACCTACCCCCTTCAGAAAAACAGCCCTCTCAAAGCCTGGCTCCTCCAAGGTCTGTCCCGCCACTGCAGCCTGCTTCTTTCCTTTCAGCTCTTTATAATTGACCTATCGCTAAGTCCCGCCCCTCTTGGTTAATGTTCCAAACTCTGACAAGCTTTACGTTTTGAACGTTCCATCCTATAGGGAACCATTCAATCTAAGCTGAAACTCACTCCTCTAGCTTTTATACCTATTGATCAACTAAAAAACAAAATGGCCAAGACTAATCAGGAGACCCTCGGTTATGCCACCCTGGGTGCTTTCTTTGATCATTACATGAGAACTACGTAGAAACGACCTTCAAGCATCTGCCTCTGAAAAGTGCCCTTCCTTGCTGCATCCTCCAGCTCAAGCGAGAGCGAGCCCCAACGTTCATAACACTATAAAACGTCTGATTCTCTGATAGTTTCTATTTTCTAAACTGATATAACATCAGGTTTAATCGAAAGACTTCACTGTAGGCTTCACTGACTGTCACTGTGAAAACTTGCTGTAATAGCTGTAGCTTGTTACTATAGTAGCTATATTGTATAGGCTACAGTTGGTTAGGATTTCAAGTCAGAACTTCACAGTGTAAATAATGGTGGCTCTTTCCGAGATACTCGGGTAATGTTAATTTTGGAAAAACGAGAGTGATTTTCTCACAGCAGATGGAAAGGTTTGAAATATGCAATTGACAGTATGTGCAAGAAGTGTGTAAAAATTAAAACGTGATTACAATTGAGGTCAATTAAAGTCTACCGCTTTAAACTGCACCAGCTAATTACCGATGTTGCTGATAAACAACACCATTGAGGAGTAGTGTTGTTCCTGCAGGTAAGATTAGGCTAATTAACTAACCTAGTTATCATTTACATTATGAATATAACCCCCCCCCCCCGCCCCAAAGCCAGTGACCTGAAACTCATGTTAAGACACCAAGATGGGCTTGGCTACTGAATAGCTAGCTTGGTACAGGGTGACCATATTTTCGATTTCAAAAAGGGGGACGGGTAGACAGGCGTTATGAACATATGAAAAGGCTACTTGTTTGTTTATATACGGTTTATAGAACAAGCAAAACTTTTAGGAATTTAGAAATCCCGTCTGGACTGATATGTTCAGTCTCAAAAAAATAACTGTCCTGGAAAAAGAGGAAGTCTGGTCAGCCGAGCTAACGTTAACGCCAGCTATAACGTTAAATGCTGTTGTTCAGATCACATCAGATATGGTGGTAATGATAGCTGGCTTTACTAGCTCCAAGACTGGCATTAATATTACAGCAGTGCGGTCTCAATAACTGAAGCGCAAACGTTAATGTCACTTTGTGAGCAGCACTGGGACATTTACATAAGTTAGCTAACGTTAAGTTAGCACAAATGCATTTTTCGCTGGTTTTGAGTTTCAGAAAAGGGACAACAATTTATTTTCCCTTCCAATCTTTCATGGGTACCTGGTATAGGTATTACAGGTTCCTCAAGCAAATCTTTTCACCATCCTGTCTGACTCAATTTATGTTTTGTTTTTTTACGATTTTCAGTGAGCTACTGCAATCTTTCCATTGGTTTCAGTGCACCTTGACCGAACCGCTTGACCGAGGTCAGAACGCATAGTAACGGTTGCTAAAGTATGATTGGACAATTTCTGGTTTGGGGAGGAGCCTAGCGATAGGTCAATTGCTGATGGGGCCTGTTTGTTTAGTTTGCAGTTGCGTGCTTTTCCATCAATGTCTTTATTTGTTATTATTATTTTATTAAATTGCACACAGAACGTAATCAGATTCCCACCCTCTCTCTCCCTGGGTCTCTTATTGTTTTCTTATTGGCTGACTGCGCTGACCCTCCTGTCTTGTCAGAATCTGAGAGTGAAGAACAAGGGGCTGTCAGGTACTTCCTGTTCCCTGCGACTGAAAGGAGTGCCCTTTAGCACCTCCTACCAAGAGGTGGTGCATGCCGTGGAGGCCTATGGGAAAATCAGCCACGCCATTCTCCACAAGGCTAGCGAAGAGGTAAACGACAGCAATGCTCCACAATGGCTGAGGTTGCAGTCCCCAGGTTTAGTTCAAGTTTCAATGGCGTGGGTATTTTTAACACATTTCCCCTATGGCAATACTATGTGCATGTGCTAAATATAGATGTGTCCCATTTCTTCTGGTTAGTATGTCTGTACTGCACAACACTACAATCATAATAAAAATGTTAGTTTTCCAGGTTATCTTACATGATCCAGTAATTGTCAAGGGAGTGGTTATATGTCATTACATAATATTAGCAGGTGGCTGTTTCTGTGGTACACATCTAAAAAGCCGTATTGTACTGTACCTCTTCTAGGCTTTAGTGCGCATGGAGAGGGAGGAAGATGCCAAAGCCCTGGCCGAATGCAGGAACCTGATGATACGAGGCAGAATCATTAACGTCTTTGTCGAGAAAGTACGTATAAAATCCGCCCCCGTCCAAACTCCCCATGATGTTTCTGGCAATTTTGGTGATCTGACATTCTCAATCCTCTCTTCTGCTCTTTGTATGTGTTTTCAGGATGTAACAAGGGATCACAAGGTGAACTCTGTCATATCAAAAAAGTAAGTCTGCTCTTCTCAGCCTTCGGTGTCAAAAGACTCCAATGACCATGATTCTATGCTGCTATCCAGGAAGTTAGTCCTTTGGAGTAGTAGATGACCCATTGGCTGCGTCCCAATACTCACCCTATGGTCTAAGCACTTCCTTCAAGTCCGCACTTTGGTGATGTATTTCCGAGGTTGGACCAAGGGGTGCAAGTGCGCAGTGCGGTGTCAGGTAGACTATGTATATTATGTATATTAGTGTTAGGTAGAATATGTAGTTTTACGTTTAACAGTTGAGCTATGGTTTTGGTCAAGATAGGCAGATCCACCGTCTAATGTGATGTCCACGGGACGTTGACAGGAGAGCCAAGAATGACGAACCCGTTTCGTTTTATTTAATTTGCTCTGTCTGTGCAACGTCATGTCGTGTCACCTGCTCAGTAGGTTTTATGAATGAAGCTCAACCACCGAACTATATAGAAAACTCAACACATCATATATTGAACTGTAGCTGGACAGATCAGATCTGTAGGCCTACTTCTGTTGAGCTGAAGTTCAATATATGGCATGTTGAGATTAAAATAAATAAAACAAACCCTGGCGGACATTTGCTTTTGTAACCTAACCATTTAATCTTCTGCATAGCTAGCTAGAACAGCAGAGGTCTTTGGGGAAAACCCAGTGCCGATTTAAGTTTAATAATTGTATGCTAACTGTAGGCTACTGCAGGTCCCGTATTTGTTATTTTATATAATTAGCTAATGTTACCAGCCAGTCTGAGAAGCCTTTCTGCTGCCGAGTAGGCTACATATTTTATCAGGCTGTAGCCCATAAAGCACCGATGCTTCGCTATATCCTAATAAAATGCTAATTTACAAGAAAGAAATCGCTTTACTTATTTATTGAGCGTCATACATAAATAGTTATTTCATATTTTTAACGTGTAAGCATGATTTAACTAGTTTTCACTTTACACGAGGTTCCTATGCTCGATTGTGCAGTAGCTTGTTCTTGCACACAGAATACAGCTCTGATTGGCCAGAGTGTTGAAAGTCACGATAACGCAAAGGACTATGGGCAATACGCTTCAGCGAAGTTCGGTTTGATGTGGACTCACGTGAAGGCCAAATCAAGGGCTCAAAGTGCGCAGTCAAGCACTCGCGCACTTGCAAAATAACAAATGGGACAGACTAAGCCCCTGGAGGTTCTCGCGGGCACCCACATTTGAAATGCACGTGCTCAAGTGTGAGTATTGGGACTGGGCCATTCTCTTTCTCTTGCGTCATCAGGAAGGAGGTGCCTTCGGCCAAGCTGCCCCCAAGTACGAAGGGGAAGGTTCCTGCCAAGAAAACAGGTGAAAGTTTACTGTGCCCTCATCCCACCACTTGCTGGCGACAGCCTGTGGCTACAACTTGAACTGTGAATGGCTGCTAATGCATCAGTCTGCACATAACTTTTACTGTGGTTGGCTACATTTGGTTTGCAGGATAAAAATGTAATTTGGTCATGCAACTACCTTTTAAACTTTTAAGAAAGTTTTTAGAGTGACTGAATTCCTGACTGCACACCTAAGGATTAATTTGAAGGGTTACTGATTGTAGATTAGTAGATGAATGTGCCTTTCGATCTTACCTCTTGTTTCAGAGCTTTTGAAATTCACCCTGCCATCTGTCTCAACTGTGTTATGAATTTTTCCCACAGACCGCAACGTTGTGAAGAAGGTCGTAAAGAAGGTATGTTTAAAAAAAAACAAACAATAAATAAATTATTAAATTTGCAATAATACAAATGTCTAGGTGACATTTACCTACCCTAAAAGAATGGAGTTGTGTGCTCTGATATATGGTGTCTGCAGTGGGATGGTGTCATCTGCTTTGCTTCACGAATGATGTACTTTTCCAGCAGGATTTGTGCAAGAAGTGTGTCGTCCAGATTTCGGGTCTCCCAGAGAGTGGCTATACAGAGGAGGACCTCAAAAATCTTGCCAAACCCTTTGGTGTGTCCTCTGGCCTCATCATCGCTGTCCAACAGAGACTGGTACGATTGCTGGGTTGTCATGGCCTACTGGGCCGTTATGAAGTATCATCTTCAAGGGTCAGAATGCTGATCACGTGCGGAACACTCATTACAGGAATGAGGAAAAGATGTGCACAATTCCACTATTTGAACAGTGTGCTGTTAATGAGACTAGTATAAACCAATGAAAAGACTTGGCCCGCCTTCTGGTATGGTTGGTTAAAATTGATGTTAGGCATAGATAACACCCACTGTTAACATTCAGGAAGTCCCACGCTTTTCCCACTGCCTCAGATAGGGGACATCATGGGAAATAGTGTGTGCTGGGCTCTGGCCTTCTAAAGCTGAACATTTTCTTTTGTTGCTGTTTCTCAGGCTTTTGTGGAGATGCCAGACCTGGATTCGGTTAATGCCATGTTAAAGACCTACGAGGAAAGCCCGGCCAAAATCCAGGACAGTCAACTGGGCTTCGAGCAGATGACTCGGCCCATAGATTTCAGCAGTCCGGTGAGGAACCCCCAACTAGCCCATGGGGATCATTCTTTTTTGGTCAGAATATACTGGTTCAACTTCTGTGCTATCTTAGGAGAGCTTACAATGCCAGTTGCATCATTTGCTTTCTGCATGAACTGTGAAAATGTTTCCCTGATGGAGGACAATTCCTTTTTTAAATTTTTTTTATAATTGAGGTTTTTAACGGTCTTGCTGTTTTGTATTTTTTAGGAGTCGTTGTTCAGAGTGGTGATGGGAATCGAGAAGCCCGAAGTGTTGGTGCGTGTTTTTTTTTTTTCTTTTTGTCCCCCCCCCCCCCCCCCCAACCATGCTTGATTCTTGAATAAGCTGTAAAAACCTATTAGAAGAATCTTTCTGGGGTTTATTTGGTTTTCGATTTCATAAGAAACGTAAGACTAGAATGCAGCTACAGCTTTCTGTAGCCGTGCTGAATTTTAAATCTGAACAATCTTTCATTGTCAGAAAAATATCCTAATTACATGAACAGTTTTGAACTCAATTGGCCCAGAATCTTATTGAATTTGTGATTGATTGAGCATGTCTGCTCTCCTAAGATTTCCATGGCTATGAGCCAGGGAGAGGAGGTGGTCACAGATTACAATTTCTATTTCAGGCTAGGAGTTCAAATGGTGAAAGCAACAAGCCAATTGTGAACTTGAGCTCCAGGAGAAAGTCTCTAGGGTGGCCACTGTGTGGCAGTGCTTAATCAGTAAATGGCAAATGTAGGCTTGGAAAGAAATTTGTATTTGTATTTTGTGGAAGGTTATCATGTGAGTGTGTGAGAGGGGTGAATTTATTTTGCATTTGGTACGTAGAAAAAAAATAAATTATAATAATTTAAAGTAATTCTTTTTTTTTCTAGTTTATACAGCCAGTTGTGAAACTGATACATAATGATAGAAACTAAGGGATACAGAAGTGAGTAATGTTTCAATGCAGCTTTGGGGGGTGGGGGTTATGAGAAAATATTGCCACCTCTGTCTTTAATTTTTTTCTTTTTTGAAAGGAGAGTGGACAGGCCCACCCTCCTTCAATAGCTTTTGCTTTGCTCCAGCTAGGCAGAGAACACAGAGGGTAATGAATAAAGAAGGGGTTACAGTGTAGTAAGTGCCATGGTGGGAATCAAACCCCTGTCTGTGCTTGGGGAATCGTATTTGGCTCGAGAGTCTGCAGCCATACGGACTGCACCACACATCTCACCACCTTTGTTTTTTTTAACCTTTGATAAAAACTCAGATTAAATGCAATGGTCAGGTAATTTCTTCCGACAAAATTCTAAGTTTGTATGTTGTTGTTTGTGTATGTGTGTTCACTAAAAATTTCTTACTTGGCAAATCAGATCACCCTGTGTGACCCAGGTTATGGTTCTGTCCAACCCACAGGAAGCGGCAAACCTCTGGGACCGCCTCCTTACAGTCAGCAATGTTCCCGTTGGGACCAGCCCGGCAACAGAGGTCAAGGAGCTAGTGAAACGCTTTGGGAGCTTCAAGCAGGCCCTGGTGCTAAATCACAAGGTGAGCAGACACCATTCTGGAAAGATAATTGTGTTACAGGCTGCAGTTATTTGTTATTACTCAAGGGCTAGAACCTGCAACCTCAGTACACGCCCTGTTCCCTAACCACCGCAACAACAGTTACAGTGATTTGATACAGTTTTCCCACCTTATCAGATCATTTTGGAAATGGACACTCCAGCCATTGCCCAGGCGGTCTACAATCGTTTTCAGAAGTTTCCCTGCATTGTCCAGAACAACCCCCTCACATTTTCTGTGATCACTAAGCCTGTGAAGGCCTCAGAAGAGGTAAGTGTTCATGGTTCCCTTTTCTGTACTCGGAACACAGCACAATGTGTCAATTCTGATACTGAACTATAAAAAAGTAAATTGTGAAAATTAGGATGATGTTCTAGTAAAAGTGGCTTTATGTGTGCATTAAGGTCAGCTGATGTCTTGTGTATGTGTGTGAAAGTTCTGTACCATTTTGTCTTACAGGTTAAGAAGAAACCTGAAGTTAAAAGGTAATGTTTTATGCTCAAATATATTCCTCTAAACACATAGCACGTTGTAATTCCAGTGCAGGGAATTGAACCGGTCACCAAATGTGCATCTTGACTCCATGCTTTTCTTTGCAGCGCAAGACCTGTCTCTAAGCCTGGTGATGCTGCTAAGAAGGGCCCCGTGGCCCCCAAAACCATAGCCGCTGGCTCCAAAGGCACTCCCACTATCCCCAAAACCACGGCTGCTGCAATCAAAGCCAAAACATCGAAGACTCCCACCGCCACAAAGGCCAGGAAGCCTGCTGCGGCCAGCACTGCCGCAGCCCCAAAAATTGTAGCGCCAACTCCCACCGCGCCCCCTGCTCTCACCCCCGCCACATCTGCTGAGAAGGAATCTCCCGCCAAACCTGATACGCCACTGCCAGAGGGCGCAGTAATGTCTGCTGAGAACCAGAAGGCAGAGGCCACAGACAATCAGAAGAGTGAGCTGGGTGAGCCCACTGGGGATCAGGGTACGGCTGAAGTTTCCCCTCTGGAGACCAAGGAGGGCCATGGGGCCTTACCAAGCAACGATGGTCCTGAGCCAGCAGAGGGCGACGTCACAGACTCAGATATGGTCGAGGACATGGGCGTTAAAGCTGCGGAGGTCGACTCCAAACAGGGTTCTGAGAAAGGGGATGGAACCTCTGCAACTGAGGCAGAGCAGGCCGATGGTGGAAAGCAAAACCAGGCAACCAATCAGGACTGTGAGCCCACAGCGGCGGCCAAGCCCGATGATGGGAAACCGGCGGCCACCAAAGACGCCGTCCTGGCGCCCCTCGGGCCGGACCAGAAGCAGCTAGACTTCCCGCCAGTGACACAGGAGATCCTGCGGGCGCTGGAAGCGGCGGTGCACGAGTGTCGCATGCGCTCATCTCTCAGGCGCAACGAGGAGGCCAAGCACGCCGAGGCTGCCAAGGATACCCCGCCGTCCCCGCAGCGGGACCCTTCCCACAAGCACCGTGGACACGCCCAGTCGGAAGAGGAGCTGCCCCCTGTCACGCACAGGGGTGGGTCGTCTGGGTCTTCGTCGGGGTCGCGAAAGAGCAGGCAGGACAGAAGCCCCGCCCCGAGGGGAGGGAAGGGCTACGAGGGGGAAGTGGATAAGCACAAGGTGAGGCCCAATCAGTGAGCAGTGTTCATTAGTAACCATATTTCACTCATAAGCATTTTGTGATTGGTCACCATGTTTCTGACTTTTCTATCTGTTTGTGCAATCCCCCCCATTCAGAGCAGCAGCTCAAGTAGAACCTCAAAATCATTAAATGACTCCAAAGCTGCTGGAGCCGAAACCGTAAGAGCCTTTCCATTTTCACGAGCAGAATTTAAAATTGACCCTTGGTGTGTATAAAAGAGCCATGGCCGCCGCCTTGTGAATGTTTTGTGGTAATTGAGATGTTACTACTGAAGCCTCGTCTGATCTCTTTTCATTCCCAGGCTGACGAAGACTTTGCCGAGGACAACTTCCCCTTCAACCTGGATGAGTTTGTCACCGTGGACGAGGTCGGGGACGAGGCGGAGGGTCCCATTCAGGAGGAGGAGACAAAGACTTCGGAGCCCCTGCCACACACCACGCCCGCCCCGAAACATCCCGGAACACGCAGGCGGACTCGGAACCGTGCCAAGGTGGCTGCCGCCTCACCACCTGCAAAAACCCAGAAGAAGCCTGCCACTCAGAAACCGCAAAAGAAACAGGTCCCACCTGCCAAAGCCAAGAAGGTTCCTCCCAAATCTGTGGGGACCACTGAAGGGGAGGAGCCCAGAGACGAGGAGGAGCCCAAAAACAGGGAGGAGCCCCAGGCGGCTGCAGAGGGGGCCGGTGAGGAGATAGTGGAGATGGAGGCTGAAACCCTCAAAATGGAGGTGGAGAAGGTGGAGGAAGAAAAGGGCGAACCCCCTGTTGCCTCAGATCCTCAGCAGGGTGTGGATGTGGAGGGTTCTGCTCCAGAAAGTGCAGCCAAGGTGGAGGGAACCGAAGCAGCGACAGACACCAGCAAAGCCCCAGAAATGATCGCTACGGGCACGGAAAGCCAACCGGAAGACAAGACTGAGGAGGGGAAACCCGCAGTGGAAAAGGACGAGTCTAAGAGTGAGACCACTGCTCCCTCCATACCTGCAGCTGAAAATTCCCAAGACCCCTCCGCAGAGCAGAGCCCCCCCAAAGAAACGGGTGACCAGGCGCCTGAGGAGCAGACGCTGGTGAAGAAGCCAGAGCCCGGTGTTAAGAGTACTGAGGCTGGCGTTAAGAAGACTCCCCAGGGGCTGGCGGCCGCTCTGGTCACCCTGGACGAGGTGAGCGAGGAAGAGGAGGACTACCCAGATGAAGACGAGGAGGAGGAGCTGCTGATGCAGCAGAACGAGGCGCTGGTGACAGTGGACGAGGTGGGCGGGGACGAGGACCCTTTCCTGCAGGCGGTGAAAGACCTGCAAGCCCTGGTCACCCTGGATGAGATCGTGGAGGAGGATGAGCCCAGCTCCGAGGCCTTCGGCCTGGACGATGAGACCGGGGACACCTTCAACCCTGAGGTCAGCTTCTCTCCATATCGCATCAGTCTCTCTTGCTCTCTCTCCTGGTTCTTCCCTCTCTCTGGGTCCTTCTCTTTCTCTAATTTCTATCTCTGTCATCTTATCTTCTCCTTTCCTGATGCTCATGAGGTTATGTACAATTTACAAATTCTCATTTCATTTGTTTGTAATGCTTCTTATTTGGTAATACTGCTGCATGGCTGATAATTCCCTTTAATGGGGTATTACGTACCCTGTTATATTTAGCTGTCCTCCCAGTCTGTGCTGGGTTCCTGTTGCACTAAATGCTCTCTCTGCAGGCTCTTTTGACCCTGGACGAAGCGCAGGGTGATGATGATGAGGAGGAAGAGGGAGTCAAGATACCGAGCCCTGAGAAGTCCTCAGGAAGTCCCGCTACTCCTGAGGTTGTGTATGATCTCATTTTACTTGTCTGTGATGTAGGGATACACATTTTAAATAATTAATTTGATCGATGATCTTTAATGTTAACAAATGAATAATTTCTAGTTGTTAAAGTAAATTCCATTAACTATATACAGTGCAGTCCAAATGCATTTGGACAGTGATGCATTTTTGTTGTTTGTTGTACTCCAGCACATTGGATTTGAAATGGAACAGTCAAGTGACTATTAGGTTAATGTGCAGACTTTCAGCTTTAATTTGAGGGTGTTTACATCCATATCGGGTGAACCGTGTAGAAATTGTAGCCCTTTTTATACATAGTCCCCCCCCCCATTTTAGGGGCCCAAATGTAATTGGGAGAAATTAACATTAACCTAGTCATCATATTTATTATGGGTGTGCATCGATGCCACTATATCTGTATTCGGATTTAAAAAACGGACGTTGGCGGGGCTTCGACCGGAAGTGGTTACATATAGGAAATGTCATATTTTCTAGTCTAAAATTAATTGCTGTTGCAATTTGAGTATTCACCCCCCTCCCTGTCTTTTTTTCTTTTCAAAACATTTTATGAGAACTATATTCTGGACTTTATACTTATTTATCTAACCCCCCAACCCCTAACTGGGGGACACTGAACAATAATTTTGGATAAGAACTGGAAAGAATCTGAGGTACATATATAATCAACTCAGAATGAAAAGGCAGTTTTATAAAAACATGAAACCATTCCATTTGAATGTAAACTATTTCCACAATAACTAACATTTCTGCCTGTTGTGGTTTCATATTTTATATTGCTCCTACCTAGCTCAGCCTGCCCCCTTGTTTTGTTTTTGCGCTGTGAGATGAAAGGTGAAATGGTTATTATGTGAAGTGCAATGCCAAATTCAGGATGGTTAAACATTACAGATTGTCGGTTGCACGAAGCGGGAGGTGTGCGTGCGTGCGTGCGACCGTTAATGCCAGTGAGGACTGAGCCCACTGGCATTAACGTTAGCCTTTGCGCCGCATTGAGCCCTGAGATTTGGCGTAACATTTGCACTTGCAGCAGAGCAAACGACGATCAGCGTTCATTAAACTTTCAGCTTACTGTACATGTTAGCTTGCTAATTAGAGCCAGCTCTCGGCTGCTGTGCTGTTAATGGGTGGAGAGAAAACATCAAAAGTGGATTCGCATGTAGGTACATATTCGCGACAATCACACTGTGGTAACTTCATTAAAATGAATATTTAGCCTATATCACGGATTCTGTGAATGCTTGTTTCTACTCAAATTGTTTAACATTCAACTCGCAATGAATCCACACTGTGGACTTGTAACGTTAACGTAACATACGCTAGCCTATCAATAGAGTAATACGTTAGCAAAATATCTTTATACACATTAAGTCAGTTTGGTTTTATAATGCTGATTTTGATAGGGCATTTGTGTTAATCACTCCTGTTAGTGGCTGTCAATTAATTAAATCTCTGGCAGATAGCTCCCTGTGCCAAATATTTCTCTCGTTTTTTATTAATCTCTTTTCCCCGAATCCGAATATTAACGACCAACTTCGGGTAGAAAAAAATATCTGTTCCAACGTATAATTTGTGCTTTCCCGAATAGGATATTCGACTCCGGATACACCCCTAATATTTTATATTTTGTTGCATATCCTTTGCATGCCATGACCTCCTGATGTCTGTGACCCAACAACATCAAAAGACTATCTTATTTTTAGGGACTCTTACAAGCGATAATATAACCTCTCTGCATTTGAATGGACCTCTGTGGGGGAGGGGGCTAGATTAAGCTGTAAATCACGCTGGAACAGTACGGAACACATGGTTGGCTAAATGGCATCAAGGGTCTAAGGCAGGGGTGTCAAACTCATTTTCACCGAGGGCCACATCAGCATAATGGCTGTCCTCAAAGGGCCAGATGTAACTTATAAATGTAACTAAATGTAATCGATTGTAATGTAAAATAAATGTAACTACTCCTTAATGTTAAATAACTCATTATTTATTATAACTTATTCAAGTGACAATTACAGTTGCATAGAAAACATATGTTTGCTTGTTGCTCTAACATAAATCCTTTTAAATTTTGTCAGCTTATGAAAACCCACATAACTCCATTAATGAAGGATCAAACTGTCCAAGTGAATAAAGAAAAATAACATAAAACTGAGCTGCAAAGAACATGTATGACACATGTAGCATTTTACAAAAAAAGGCTGCACATAGCCTTGCATCCAACTGATGGTTTGATGACAACAATTTGTCTGCATACACACATAAGACCTGCAAACATTAAATAATTCCAACAGCAGCTACACATAAATAATATGTAATCAACTAAAAATACCAAAATAAAGGTTGACTCAGTTCACAACTATATTGGTCAAGTTTTTCGGTTAGTCTTTGATGAGGAGATGCTGCCTGTCCTTGAACACACCAAGTGGATTCTCTCTCTACTATCGATTGATCATGTTCTGAAAATGATAAACACAAAACAAAATGCAAGCACAATCATTAAATTGCACACAGTTTAACTGTTCTTCTTCTTGGTTGAATTACATTTTATTATATTTTAATTAAGTTTTTAAAAAAATGCTTACCTGTGTGTTTTCTGACCAGATGTCTGACACCGTTTTCCCGTTGCCAGTGTGTCAATGTCTGGTTTTAGGTCCTGTGCTGAGGCAATGCGTAGAACAGCATGGAGGTTGTCATCCGTGAGGCGTGATCTGTGCTTGTTTTTGTTCAGATTCATTATGGAAAAAAACTGTTCGCACAGATAGGTGCTCCCAAACATGGACAGAACACGGGCAGCATGAAGTCGAAGCTGTGGCATCAAACCAGGGGGCAGCAGACGGTAAAAGTCCTGGATTGCAGCATCCTGGAACTTTGCTCTCAGGCCACTGTCGCTTTGAAGCTCAATTAGCTCCATCTGAAGGTGTTGGGGTGCAGTGCAGACATCGGTGGTGAAAGGATTGGCAAAGATGTCAAAGCCAGACTGTTGTGCTCTGAAGTCAGAGAAGCGCCGATCAAACTCAGTCTTTAACCAGCTCAGTTTGGTAGCCAACTGAGCACATGAAAAAGTCTCGGGAAATGAGGCTGACATGCTCTGACAAACAGGAAAGTGGACAAGATTGTCCTGTTTCACTTGCCACATCCATAAGTCCAATTTACGCTGGAAAGCCGTGATCGTGTCGGACATCTGCGTGATGACTTGTTTGCGTCCCTGCAGCTTCTGATTCAGCTGGGCGAGATGGTCGGTTATGTCACACAACACAGCAAAGTCACACATCCACTTTGGATCTGATAGTTCAGACATGAGTTTTCCTTTACTCTGCATAAAAAGAGCAATGTCTTCCCTGAGCTCAAAAAATCGCTTGAGGACTTTGCTCCTACTCAGCCACCGCACTTCTGTATGGTACAGCACATCCCCGTGTTCCGAGCCCATCTCCAGCAAAAACTGCTGGAACTGACGGTGATTCAGGCCACGCGCCCGAATGAAGTTCACTGTTTTCATGACTGTGGTCACAATGTCCTCCATCCCCAGCACCTTCCCACACAAAGCTTCTTGATGGATAATGCAATGATACGTTATCAGAGGCGTGTGACAGTTCATTTTTTGCATTTTCCCCTTCATTAGTCCAACCAAGCCCACTTTTCCTCCACACATTGCCGGTGCACCGTCTGTAGTTAATCCTACCAAGTTTTCCCACTGCAATGCATTTTTACTTACGGACTTCTCCACCGCATCAAAAATGTCCTGTCCCGTCGTGGTCCCATGCATTGCAGCCACATCCAACAGCTCCTCAGTGATAGAGAGGTCCGACTTTACGCCTCTAATAAAAATTGATAACTGCTGTGTCCGTGTTATCTGTGCTTTCATCAACAGCTAATGAAAAAGCTGTGTAGCTGCGTGCCTCCTCGGCCAGCTGTGTTGTAAGATTTTCTGCTAGTTCCTTCACTCGGCCGGCGATGGTGTTTCTTGATAAACTGACATTTTTAAAAGTCTGTAACTGGTCGGGACACACCTGCTCACAGACCTTCAGCATGCACTGCTTCAAAAACGCTCCCTCTGAAAAAGACTTGGAAGCGTGGGCGATTTCTTCAGCCACAATGAAGCTAGCTTTCACCGCGGCCTCGTTTTTGGCTGTGGATTCCATGAACAAACTCTGCTGCGACCGCAGTTTGCCTTTTAATTCTTGGGCAATTTGTTGCTTTTCTTGAAGGCTAGCTTTAGCGTACTTAGCTCCGTGTTTGGTGTCAAAATGTCGACGCAGATTGTACTCTTTGACAACCGACACCGCCTCGTAACACAAAAGACATACCGGTCTTTCTCCTTGAAGCACAAACAAGTATTCGCCTTCCCATCTTTCTTGAAACAGTCTTCCGTCTGCATCAACTTTTCTCTTTCTGGACATTTTGGGATCATTATTTATATCTCAATTCCACTCGTTGGCATGGACACTGCCGCGGCTAGCGTAGTCGAAAGGCATTGTGGGAAATGTAGTTTTTGGTCAAAGCACGCTCTTAATTTATTTTTTGGTATTTATTTTTAGACACTCAAAACTTTTAAGCTCTCGCGGGCCACATAAAATGACATGGCGGGCCACATCTGGCCCGCGGGCCTTGAGTTTGACACATGTGGTCTAAGGTATCAAACAAGCCTAAAACCATCACTCTGTTGCCAGATATGCAGTAGATGTGGATGGATCACTTTAAGGGTTTCTTCAACGGCCTTATTTTTCCATAGAGTCAGGAGAAATATGCATTAAAGTCATCCATCCAGATCTACTGCTTATCTGGCAGCAGAGTGATCTTGCACTCTACATGCCCAACCTTAGAGGGATAAGGTTTGAAGCGGTCAGTTATAGGTCTTTAACTTGGGTCAAGGTCTAGTAATATATTAAAAACCTAGACATTTTTAAAAAAAAGCTGCTCTGTGGCTTACTGCATGGCAACTGATTTAAAACCCGGCTTTACACTTTTATTTATTGCCAAGAAACCCGTGGCTACCAACAGCTAACAGCACTAGCCTACAAAATGACATTAACATTGGTTCTGCAATCGAATGTTCAAAGTGAAACCATTAGATTATTGTCAGCTAGCTAATGTGTCTACTTTTCAAAGTCATGGATCATAATGTGGTTGACGTGGTTCCTAATAGTGTTCTCTCTGCAGGCTCAGTTAACCCTGGACGAAACGCAGGGTGATGAGGAGGAAGAGGGAGCCAAGATACTGAGCCCTGAGAAGTCCGCAGGAAGTCCCGCTACTCATGAGGTTGTGTATGATTTACAACTTCTCATTTAATTTGTCTGTGATGCTTCCTATTAGGCAATACTACTGTGTGGCTAATAATTCCATTTAATGGGCTATTACATACACTGTTATATTTAGCTGTCCTCCCAGTCTGTGCTGGGTTCCTGCTGCATTAAATGCTCTCTCTGCAGGCTCTTTTGACCCTGGACAAAGCACACGGTGATGATGAGGAGAAAGAGGAAGAGGGAGTCAAGATACCGAGCCCTGAGAAGTCCACGGGAAGTCCCGCTACTCATGAGGTTGTGTATGATCTCATTTCACTTGTCTGTGATTAGGGATACACATTTTAAATAATTAATTTGATCGATGATCTTTAATGTTAACAAATTAATAATTTATTTTGACCCTGGACGAAACGCAGGGCGATGAGGAGAAGGAGGAAGAGGGAGTCAAGATTCCGAGCCCTGAGTCCAAGTCCACAGGCTCTCCTTCCCTCCAGACAGGTGAGCGTGGGGTGGAGGAGCGGGGGGGTTCGAGGGAGAGTCCAAGTGAAGGGTGCATGGTTGCTGTGGGCCAAAGGTTACTGATATAAACATGTGTTTGCTGAACATTTCACAATGTGCGATTATGGAGCCAGCTACCATTTAGACACATAATTGAACGATGACAGCCTGTGACGACAGGTCTAGCTACACCCTCCAGCCAGATATGCCTGGAGTCTCCTGTCAGTGGGGGAAGGGGTGTGGTGATAATGTACTGAATGATCTACCTGTTGTTAAAGGTCTCCTGCAGTCCGAGTTCCCCCTCATACCCTCGGCAGAGTCGGGCGAGCTGGTGGGCTCTCCCGGCACAGAGGAGGAGGGCAGGGGGCTGGAGGAGCTGCGAAAGATGAATTTTGTTACTGTGGATGAAATCGGAGAGGAAGAGGAGCAGCAGCCGCAAGAGGAGGAAGGAGAAGATGCGGAACCTGAACAAAGTCCTGCCGTAAAGGTCGGCCGGCCCAAGAAGAGGGGCCGTCAGGCCGCTGGTGAGTTTTGGGGTACCCCTGACATGGCCCTGATACCCCAGGCTTCAGTTAACATACAGATGGGTTGTTTTAAACCTAATTGGAAGTGTGTCTGTGTCTGTGAGTGTGTATCCTCTAGTGTCATTAGAAACGGTTATCTGATCACAAAAAATGTGTGTGATCGACCACACTGCGGTTGACTCGTATTGAAATGTGATGATGGCGTGTATGAGAAATGCTGTGATACAGTGGGGAGATTCTAGGGGTTGTGCATCTTAACTTCTCTCCCAAACACTCTCACCTCCCCCCTTGACTACCTTGCAGTCAGGAAATCGACCAGAGGGAGGAAGTCTTTGCCTGTGAAGGAAGAGGAGGAGGAGAAATCTGCTGCGGCCCCCAGCCCTGTGGCCCCTGCAGAATCCTGCTCTGTCGTGGGCCCCTCAGGAGCAGAGAGCCAGGACCATGCCTCGGTCCCGGAGCCTCAGCCCTTGAAGAGCGATGCGTCCGAGGACGTGCCCGACAACAAGCTACTTCACACTGGACAGGACCCAAAGTCCAACGGGGATAAAATTCTGCCAGAGGATCCACAGGAGAGCCATTTCACGACCAACCCCAGAGCCACGGTCAAAGGTACGACAAGTAGACCGACCCTGCTCATTTAATACAATGGCCAGATATGTATCCCAAGAGCTGGGGTAAGCTATTTTGGGTTATGGAAAATGTGGATGTTTCACTGTCAATGGCAATCATTTTAATTTCAGAATTGGTTGTTTTAAGCTTGTATTTAATTGTCATGGAAAACAATTGTTCACATTTTTGTGGTTGTATAGATTTTTTGAAGTTCGAAAGCTTGACTGAAGTTCGAAAACTTTACCTGATGTTACTCCCCACTGTTGCAGTGCAGTGTTTTAGCCCGAGTATTGATTAAACAGTAAGAACAGATACGATTGTAAATGGCTGCACGCGTAAATTAGCGCTGCTCACAGTGCTGTGTCTGTGTTGCAGAAGAGTCTAAGCTAAGGAGAGACGAGGACCGGAAAGGGGAACCGGACACAAAGAAGTGCAGATCAGTGTCTCCCAGCCTCACAGACTACAAGATGCCTCCCTTCTCTCCTAACAGCCCCATTGGTAAGCCACAGGACTCCGAAGTGCGTGCAAATTGATCTTCAACCCCCTCACCCTCATCGTCTTTCACTGTGACTTTGTGAAAAACGTTTAAAATATATTTTATAGACCACTTGGCATGTAATGACTCATCGCTGATTGTGAGGTTATCTGACACGCTGGGTTATGTCAAAACATATGAGGTTGGATGGCTGCTCGCCGTGTATCTCGGTGTGATGCACATGTTGAAAGGCGTGTTTGTATGTGGGTGTTACCATGCGTGCGTTCCTGAGGTTGCTGAGCCAGATTGCTACGATTGCTTTATCCTATGATTGCGTCACCTTGCAGGCCTGGAGTTTGTGGTCCCAAAGACGGGCTTCTTCTGCAAGCTCTGCTCTCTGTTCTACGGCAATGAAGACGCTGCCAAGAAGACCCACTGCAGCGGCCTCAAGCACTACCAGAACATGGAGGTGAGAGACGACACCCATGCTATGTCCTGATTGGTTCTGCTTGTTGCAGTGTTGGCAGAAGAGTAAATGGATGTCTTTTTTCCTTCTTGTTTCTGTAGAAGTACTTCCAGAAGCTGAAAGCGGGGTCCACTCACAGCTCTGTGTCCGAATGAATTATTATTTTCTCCCTCCTCCTCTCCACGTCCTGTGGCGTCTTCACATTTATGGGTCCAATTTCGCTCCGATGTACATTTATTTCCTTTCATGAGTTATTAACTCTGTTAATTTAAAGAGAGAAACAAGCAAAAAAAAATTTAAAATACAAGTGTGTAACACAATAAACTGAGTTTTATTAAATATTTGTGGGGGTTTTTTTGTTTTTTTTTGGGGGGGGGGGGGGGTGCTGCATGCTGTCATTTGGGTACGTCCTTCATGAGAAATGAGTTCAGTGTTGCTCCTGACTTGCACGCCTGGCGTAATATTTCAGTTTATATATAAACTATTAAAGTCATTTTAAATCAACTTCAGTTTTCACCTTTACTTAATTTTTTGATAGGCACATTATGTGTTCTATACTATCATAAACCTTTTATCTGATGTTTGGGTTTGGGGGGTGAAATTTAATATCACTGTCCAAAAGAGTCTAAACGTGTTGGGCCCTATCAAAGTACCACAAACGTGGAAGTAGTTAACAGGAGTGGAAAGTGGATGCACAGTTTGTTTTCCGATGTTGATAGCTGTGCATTGCCAATGCACTCCTGTCACGGAACAATTCCTCCCTTCAGGAAAACATGATGGCCATGAGACTGAATCACTCCCATAATGTAGTTACTCTTCATCAGTATCACAAGGGGTGGGAAGAGTGTGACTCCCATCTATTCATCAATTTATTTGTCTTCAGCCATTTTCTGTTTTTGATTTTTTTTTCAATTTGTCTTGAGTTCTTTACAGAATTATATGAAAACTTGAAAAGTTGTTATTGCAAAGGGTAATTGTCATCTTTTTTTTAAATGTGTATTTTTTGTTTATTTAGCAACATTACCATGTGCATTTTCTGCTTGAAGATTGAATAAACCCGAAGCAAAAAAATACTGCTCAAGATGAATACAATTTCCCTTTCAGACCTTTACTTTAATAAGTTCATCCTATATATATATTAGTTAAAAAATATGAACCAAAAATCAGCATGTACATAATGTTATCCACAAACATGCTTAAACCACCCTAAGGCATTGAGAAGTCCATAGTGCCATAGTAGCTAATATTAGGCTCATATTTGTTTTCTATACTTTTTTTGAACTGTAGAAATACTTCCGTAGACTATGGGCTACTTCCACTGCGGCAGGCTGTAATTCAATAACACGTTATTAGACTGTTGAAAGTTTATAGCAATAACTGCTCATTTGTCGCATTTGTATATGCTAATCAAGCTTTTATTTGGTGGAAAACCACATTTAGAAGGCATTTCAAGGCTCGTTTACATGACCCATTGGACTGCATTGTAAAGCAGGTTTGCTTGGTGACCAAACCTGCACGTAGAAAGATGTAACAAAATTAATTATTACCGATTAGCATGGTGGAAATGGTTCATAAAAACAGGTCCAAGTTATCCTGTCGGCTAAGCAATTAACTGTGTTTAGTTAAAAGGGCATTTTTCAAATAGCCTAGCTGTTCTGAGAAAATTGGAAATCAACTAGGCCTAGCCTGTGTTGTACAGACATTTTGCACATTTATAACAAGCCAAATTTCACGATAATTGGTAGTTGAGAATTAAGCAAATTATCGTAGATTTTATCACGGGACGTGTGCATCAATACACTAGCTACCATTTGTTTATACCTGGATCTTGACCGCCCTGGTGGATGTGCAGAAGTATCTGAACCAATAATAGATCTGAACAGGGCAAATGAGGCATCTAGATTTGTATAGCTATTGATTCTCCCAATCATAGATTTTAATATAAGCCAATAACCACAATATTAAGCAACAGAATCCCAGGTGTCTCCTCGATTGTGAAACTTTATAAGTAATGTCATTACCCTCAGTCACAAATGTTTCAACTTTGTTTAGGAGAAATCATGTTTTTCTTTGTTAGTTTGGCATTAAAATACTACAGTATCCATGAGCCTCAGCGCTTGTTACATGTTACACCCATAGACTATAAAAATATGGACAAAGCCACTGACGTCACCCATTGCCTTTCCACGGCCTCGTAAAAGCTGAATTGAAGCTCTGGATGTCTTTTTCGCCGCCCGTTTGTACAAACTGCACCTGCTCCGTGGATCCGAAGAGGACTCAACCTGGCCCTCTGATTGGTTCTGAACAAATGTTAATACCCTTTCCAAACGACACAATATTTTTTAAAATCAGCACATGCAGAGGCATTAGATGAAGGAAAGGCGCCTATTGTAATTACATTTTTTTTGTGGGAAAAATTTATTGATGAGTATTTTGACCACATTGCTGCCACCGACTTACATGGTGAAAGACTTATACTGGAGCCAATCGCAGTGGCGCTAGTGAGGAACGGCTCAATTGCCGCTCCCAGCCCAACCGGGAAGTGAGCTTCAAAACGAAAGCCCATGTTTGAACGCACAAAAGTTGTTTTTTTTTGGACTGGACCACTTACAGTGAGTCTGTAGCAGGCTCTGGAGGTCTAACTAACAAAATTTCACATATTTACACAATTAGAATTTTGAAACTTAGATGAATGGTAGATTTGATATTCAGGAATGCAATTCTGATATTAAGTCAATTTTGACCGGATAGTGATTTTGTTGTTTTTTGCCTCCTGTGAAATGGTCGTTTGCGAGATGTATCTCAACCGCGTGCCGTGGAATATGGGGAAAGACTGTCCCACATTAATATTTTCTGTCCTTGTGGAACATTGATTTTACGGGGGACATTTCAGAAGAATTCTATCCATGAATTCCCACTTCTGGTGGCATTTCTGTTTTTGGTACAGGGGTTAAGTTTACCCAATGTCTCAAAAAGTAAGACCTTTACTAGGCCTCAGAAGATCCAGTTAGAAACCATACATTGTTACAGAAACGTCCCAGTGTGCCTTGGTGTGTGAGTTTGGACTCTAAACAAAGACTCTAAACTCACACACCAAGGTTGGAATTATCAACCGTCCGTACATAATTTTACCGTACATTTTCCAAGCTCTCATTCACACTTGGCCATTTTCTCTACTCATTTCTCCTATTTGCTATTCCTGCTTCCTGATTGATAATCAATTCCCCTTTTGTTTTGCTTTCCTTGTGAACCTCTTCTCCTGTCATCTCTACAAACCCAGTCTTCCACTTGTGCCCCTTTTACACACCCCCCCCCTCCCCCACACACACATCTCCCTCTACAGTTCCTGCAGTTAGTTCCAGCAAACCGGGACTCTGGTCCAATCTGTCCCTATTTATAGTGGGAGGAATTTCCATCTTCATGTCCCAGCAGGCAGTGCTGTTTTAGGACTGCTGTGACTGTGTAGTGGCTGTGCTGCCCTGCATGGCTTTTTTCACTACCAGTCTCTAGTGAACCTTCCCTGATCGTTATCCTCTCTCTGGCTGTGTCCAAATCTACTACGCCGTTTCCTGCGTACAGTGCACTGGCAGAAGTGTGCTGTTTAATGTGCGCTGTGTAGCATGTGACGTGCAGTCCGCAAAAATATCCGCCATACTATTTTCCAACTACTGTGGAAGTGTTGTAAACGGGTCGTAAGACGTCCCACCAGTGTTGCCATGTCTGCGGTTTTACAGCTAAATTGGGATACTTTCAAAGTGCAGTCACGGGTAAAAATGAAAAGTCACAAACCACGCACTTATTTTTAAAAATGAAAACATGATTTCTATTTAAAATACGTTGGTTTCGGTTAAAAATAGCCTATAATTTGGGCTAGTTTTGAGTCACCATTTGGCTGTAAAGTCTTACAAGATCTGGCAACCCTGCGCCCCACTTATGTCACGTGTTGTTTTTGTTGTTTTTGAAGGAAAACGTCAGCGAAGCTGCGCCTCATTTTTGTAAAACGAAGCTTCACGTCACATTTATGCGCTCAAAATGTTTGTGTACTTCTTGAAAAGTGTGCTCCTGAATGTATTCAGCGAAACCCCGGAAGTAAGTGTGTCAAAATACTATATTTAGAGAAGATTTTGCCTACTTAATGACTTTTTCACCCAGTCTACTCAACAAGCCTACCTAATAGTATGGAAGGGTGCTGATTCAGAGACGTGTTTTATATAGTTCAAGTGGGATGTGTCAGTTCCTTGTTCTATGGCCCAGTCCACTGCAATTTCAAGTGCATAACTGCTGCCTCCTATCCAACAATAGTCGACTGCAAGGGAGGATTGACGAGAAACAAAAATGGAACCGAACCGCCTCGCATCATTTTGGAAGTGGAACACCATAGAGTTGATATGTGACCACCACATAGTTCTGTGGTGACCGCCCACTTTTTGTGGGATTCCCTTCTTGCTGGAAGCTTGCATTTTATACCCTTAGTGGAAGGAAGGATAAACGAGGGAGTACGGGAATATAATTACTCACTCCCCTTTCTTAAATTGGATCCAAATCACACTTGGTGTGGCTGCCATATTTCATCCTGCCATTTTGGGGATTCCCCCCTTGAAGCAAGGGAAGGGAACGACAGGAAGAAAGAATACATTTTGGATCGGAACACAGCCCCGATAAGGATGTCCCCTGGGCATCTCCCTGTGGAGGTGTACCAGGCATGTCCAGCTGGGAGGAGATCCCGGTGGCAGACCCAGGATACACTGGAGGGATGGCATCTCCCAGCTGGCCTGGGATCGCCTAGGGATCCCTCAGGATGAGTTGGAGGAAGTTGCTTGGGAGAGGGACGTCTGGGCTACTCTGCTTGCCATGTTGCCACCACGACCCTGTCTTGGATTAAGTGGTTAGAGAATGGATGGATGGATGGATGGACTGACTGACTCAATATGTGGTATTCAGACACTGTTACTCCCCATGCACTGTATGTAGTGAAACAATCAATCCTGGTTAACAAAGCTGTGCTGCCATAGGATTTCAGACGAGCACAGTTTACCCATATTTGGTTCCCAACAACCTTACAATGGGTTAAAAAAAACAAAAAAAAAACAAGCTTCATTACCAAAAGAATCCATTTTGGGGGAAAAAAAAAAGTATTACAGCCAGGATATCAATCTGCTTTGTCTCCACTACCTAGTTCCCCTGAAGCACTGACTTCAGTCTCTGTGGAACTTCCAGTAAGCCCTGTAATGTGACGTCATGGGTGCCTGAACTCCTCTGTAACTCCATTGTACTACTGTAACACTGCCTTTACATCATCTGACTTCCTTGTGACTGCATATTAAAATACACTAGATCATGAGTGTGATTGTCCTACTGTTTTATAGGCCCAAAGCACATTAATGCAAAGCCGATCTCAAGTGATTATGATTAACATTCATCAACCATGACGGCTGCCATCTTTATACTCTGGCTGATTAACCTTTTTAATCAACACAATTTCTACTTTTTGACGTCTTTCTTAATTTCAAATTATAAACTCCCATTGTGAAAGACAAAGATATTTCACAGGACTGCAATATACTACGTCTAGCTGTCTACATAATTACCAGTTGGAGTCGAGGCCAGACCCCTCAAAACCACGACCCTGGCCAAGACCAGGTCCCCCGAGACCGAAGACTACTTATCAGGTCTTGACGAGACTAAGGCCGTGTCCGAATCAGCACTCTTCCACACTGTTGAGTAGCCTTGGTGAGTAGATAGGGCGAGAAAGTCGTAGAGTACGTGAAAACTTTTCCAATTGCAGTATACTTCAAACACCTGGATGACACGCTTACTTCCGGGGTTTCGCTGAGTACATTCGGGAACACACTTTTCAAGAAGTACACAAGCATTTTGGTCACATAAATATGACGTGAAGCTAAGTTTAAAAAAAATGAGGCGTAGCTTCGCTGACGTTTTCCTTCAAATACAACAAAAACAACACGTGACATAAGTGGGGCGCAGGGTTGCCGGATCTTGTAAGACTTTACAGCCAAATGGCGACTCAAAACTAGCCCAAATTATAGGCTGTTTTTAACCAAAACCAATGTATTTTTAATAGAAATCATCATGTTTTTACTTTTAAAAATAATTGCGTGCTTTGCGACTTTTAATTTTTACCCGTGACTGCACTTTGAAAGTATCCCAATTTAGCTGTAAAACCGCGGACATGGCAACACTGGTGGGACATCTTATGACCTGCTTACGACGCTTCCGCAGTGCGATTGGAAAATAGTATCGCGGATATTTTTCGCGGACTGCTAAATAGTGCACATTAAACAGCACACTTATGCCAGTGCACTGTACACAGGAGACAGGGCGTAGTAGATAGGGCTCTGATTCGGACACAGCCAATGACCGAGAGCTTTGACCAAGACCGGTCACTTTAATCATTCATAGACAAAAAAAATAAAACATTTGTTATTTAATCATAACACATGCTTTTCTTCCCCCAACTTTAACAAATATAAGTCAGATTATTATGGAATGGAAAAACCTGTATTCTACATAAAATATGAGAAGAACAAACACTAGGTCAGCCCCTTTGAATGATCATTTTGAAGCTCTCTAGAGGTTGAATTTATGTGTGACCCAGATTTAAGACCCAGACTGAGATCCAGACCTCGACCACACTTACAGTTGAAGTCGGAGGTTTACATACACTTAGGTTGAAGTCATTAAAACTCATTTTTAACCACTCCGCAGATTTCATGTTAGCAAACTATAGTGTTAGCAAGTCAGTTAGGACATCTACTTTGCATGACACAAGTAATTTTTCCAACAATTGTTTACAGACAGATTGTTTCACTTTTAATTCACTATCACAATTCCAGTGGGTCAGAAGTTTACATACACTAAGTTGACTGCCTTTAAATTTGTAATATTTAGTCGCATATCCTTTGCATGCCATAACTTCCTGATGTCTGTGACCCAACAACATCAAAAGACTCTTGATATCTTATTTTCTGGTACTCTTACAAGCGATACTATAACATCTCTGCATTTGAATGGATCTCTATGGGAATTGAGGGGTGGGACTAGATTTAGCTGTAAATTACACTGGAACTGTATGGAAACACATGGTTGGCTAATTGGCTCTAACTCATCAAGGGTCTGACGTATCAAACAAGCCTTAAATCATCACTCTGCTGCCAGAAATTCAGTAGATATGGATGGATAACCTGAAGGGTTTCTTCTCCTGACTTTTTTTTCCATCGAGTTCAATTCAAAAATTTGTCAGGAGAAACTACCCTGAAAGTGATCCATCAATATCTACTGCATATCTGGCAGCAGAGTGATGGTTTGAGGCTTGTTTGATACCTCAGACCCTTGATGACTTACAGCCATTTTACCAATCATGTATTCCATACTGTTCCAGCATAATTTGCAGCTAAATCTAGTCTTGGTGTATCTAAAATTCACCAGTCTTCAACTGTATATGGTCTCGAGACAAAGACCATGTGATCAAGACTCCATCTCATAATTATTCTTCAGGCGTAAATTACTCATTGTCAGGGTGGGTCTTAGACATGGTATATGGGTGATGAATTCTGATTGAATCATTTGTGTTGTAAGATGTGTGCAGAACATTATTGTGTGCAGGGTTAAATTTTCTCTCACTTTATCTGAGGCAAACAAGCCAAGCTCTTTGGCACTTGGAGCTGCAGAACTGGCTTTCCTTCCTTGGATGATGGGATGCTTGGATGAAAGAAGAGAGGAAACTATAAAGGTGGCAAGCCCTGACCGCTTATCAGGCCACGGCACATTCCCTTTATGCTTTTCCCCTTTTAGCTATGCCAGTCCTCGAAAATTCATGTCCGCCCAGTTACACACATCAGCTTCCATCCTACACCTTACATGGCCGCGCTTAACCAAACAAGGGAACGTATTGTTTAGGGGAAGCGGCGGGGTTTGAGCTCATGCATTTTCCTTGCATGCCTGATTCCCAAGTATGAGGTTGCAGCGAAGGAAGCAACCTAACAAACTCCACCCCCACCCACATTAAGCAGTCCTCATTGGCCAGCTGCAGGGTCACATGAGAGCTTCCGGAACACTGGGGGTGTAAGCCTGCCTTTGTAGCATAAACTGTACTTATATCAGTGCATACATGGTACATTGCAAGCGTTTGCCACAAATGTTTTGTTGATATAGTAAGTGTGACATGCTTATCGATGTAGCTTTTTTCTATACTGCATATGCATTATCTGAAATATAACGCAGTTACAGTTATATAGCACTTTGCACAGGGTTGTATTGGGATTTAATGAGTATGTAACAGCTTCGACGATGCTTCAGGATCCCTCTGAGATTGAGAAACAGAACTCCAGTGTTGAAGATCAGAACTCCAACGCTGAAGATCAGAACTCTAATATTCAGTATCAGATCCCTGATGTTCGGGAAAAGAACTGCGATGTTATGGATCAGGCCCGCGATGTTGAAGATCAGAACTTGGACGCAGTGGATGAGAACCACGATAATCCGGATCAGGGCCATGATGCTGGAGAACGGAGTCGTGATGTTGTGGATCAGAGCTGTGATGTTGTGGAACAGAGCCGAGATGTTGTGGAACGCAGCCATGATGTTGTGGATCACAGCCTTGATGTTGTGGATCAGAGCCGTTATGTTGTGGAACGGAGCCTTGATGTTGTGGATCAGAGCCGTTATGTTGTGGAACGAAGCCTTGATGTTGTGGAACGGAGCCGTGATATCGTGGATCAGAGCTGTAAGTGAAACCGCTGGAATTATTAGCATTGCTGTTGTGAGCAGAGATTCTGGAGGTTTTTGAGAGAAACGTGCATGTCTTTGTTGCTTTTTCCCACTCGGTTGTGGCCTTTCCTTTCTCCTCTTTAAGGAATGGAGACCTCCCTCTGCATTGGGGTGCATGCCTATTGCCCTGAGTGAGAGGAGAGAAATGTACTCTGTCCCTTTAAGGAGAGAACCGCCTGTGATTGAAGGGACAGTGTGTGTGTGTCTGAGTGTGGAGCCAGGGCAGGGGAAGCAGCAGCAGCAGCAGCAGCAGCAGCAGTAGCATAAACTCGTCCACCTTAGATTCCAGCCCCGGTATTTTGGCCTTTCGGCAGGACTGGTCTCTCTCCTCCACAGTCTGAGAGACTACCTGGGGACCCCAGACTCAGGACCCCCCTCCCTCTTTCTCTTCTCCCCTCTGTCCCACTCCCAGGCCAGGCTGACCTCAGATCAGCCCCCACCTCCATTCCCCCCATGCTGCGCGTTTTCATCCTATGCGCCAACAATGTGGTGACTCTGGACGAGGACATCACCGATGCCTACTGCTGCGTCACCTTCGAAGGTAAGAGGGCCGGAGAGGGGGGCGTCCATGTGTGGCTGTACCTAGCAAGTCTTCTTACTTTTTTTTCTCTTCTCCCGTTTATTCCCGTTAGCTCAGGCAGCTGGGGTTATTATTGGAAAGGCAGCACTAGTCAGCTCACTATTTCTGCTGTGCTGCCCGGGTGTGGTAGCAGAGGAGGAGGGGGGGGGGGTGTAGATGGGTAGAGGGGGATCCTGTTTCACAGTGAGGCATGGCAGTGTTTATAGTGCGAGCTGCTGCAGGGGAGGCCATTGTGGCTCTGCTGTCCACAGTGTTGTTTGGATAGTGGATTCGGCAGGGATTGCTACTGCAACTGTTTTTACAGGGCCTGTGGCGTATGCACTGTAGTCAAAGTGATTTGGCTGACACTTGACTGGCATTCTGAACTGAGCTTAATTGAAGAAACCAGGTTTAGCTCCTCTGTTTAAGTCAGTGACATCCTGTCCTAGTGCCGTAGACCCCTGTGCATAACCTTTGAGCTATATCCAATCGCTAGATTTATTTATAATAATATTTACTTCCAATTGTCATATATGTTATTCCTAGTTGTATCCTTATGTAAAGGACCCTTCGGGATGAGATCAGATGAATGCCTGCGCACGGGCTGGGCTCTTTCCAAAATTATGTTGTTTATCTTAGAGACAAGAGCCACACTCAAGCAAAAAACAACATGGAGACCTCATCTCAGCTTAATTAGCTTTCCACATTGCTGCATGCTGGCAAAGAAGAGTGCTGCTGTATACAGACAAGAATGTTTTATAGTAGGGAATGTGTCACATCTCTCTGGCCGTTGTTTTTTGTGGGGTTTAAATGAGCCTGGACTTTTCCATTGCAATTTGTTTTTGAAACTCAGGACTGTAAATAAACACAGTACTTGTACTTGTATTGTAATAACCAACATGAGATTGAAATGATGTTTCAGAGCAGGTAACAATTTCACTTTTTCTTCCAGTCCATAGTGTATTTCTTGACCCGTATTTTCAGGTTGGGTGATTTAGCTTTTGTTGTGGAAGATTGCTGTGCAGAGGCACCAGTGTTTATGTATTGTGAAACACAAACATCACAGATTAGCCTTTTGATAACAACAAAAAAAATCCAATAAACCAATCTGGAGTTTCACATAGCTGTGGGGAACGGTTGATTCATAGCAAGTGAAAATGTGCCTTGCTAACCGATCTTAGCGTGGCTAATTGCAGTTCATCCCCAATAAGGCCCCAGTTTGGCTGGGGGAGGCTGTAGCAGGCCGCATAAGGGGATTTTCCAGCCAAACGACCTGTCAGCTCTTCCTGATCAAACGCATAAAAGAAAAACACCAATAATCGGTATATGGTATTGGAATTTACCGTACTGTGAAAACCTTGCGCTGTGCGTTGTTCTGTCCTGTGACGTTCTTGACACTTGAGATGTGAGAATGTACTGGACATTTGAATTTTGGCTTGTCACCAGCCAGACAGACGGGAGAAGGCATATTAGCGTCGCTGAGGGTGATTCAGCTGTTGTGCAGCCATCGGCATCTCTGAGCTGATTTTTCCTTGTCACTCCTGCATGCGGTAATGGAATTTATTCCGGTGATCAAGACAGCTATTGATTTTTGTCATTTCCTTTCTCTTAATCATGCCTTGGTATGGATGTTTTTTAAACTATGTGACAAAGTCCAATGACTGGAAAGTTTAGCCATTAAGTAAAACATGGACTTTTTAACTATTTGCCTGAATGGATTGCATTTCTTTCTCAACCTATGTACCCAAGACCACTGGCCCGTGCTCACATTGCATGCATTTGGATGTACTACTGTATAAACGTCATATGTAATGAGGATTGTTTTAAGAAGCTTCCCCCTAGACAATTGTGTGTGTGTGTGTGTGTGTGTGTGTGTGTGTTTCTGTGTGTCTCTGTGTGTCTCTGTGTGTCTCTGGACATTTCATTTGTGATTTATAAAAGTATCCTGGAGTCTGGACCTTGGTTTAGCTGGAAAGGATAAAGGAAAGAACTGGTTTCCTTTGTCTCACACTGGAGTCTGTATCCCTGTTGGCTTTTATAAGCTTAACTGAGGCCTGTGTTGGGGAACACTACCAGTTGCAGGATGGTTGTGTGTGCGCACATAGGTTTTTGTGTGTGCGTATTGAGGGGATCTCCCATATCAGCTGCTGTTGTCCAAGTCAAGTCAAGTCAGGTTTATTTATAGAGCACATTTCATACAAAAAGTAACACAATGTGCTTCACAAGGCAAAACATGTATAATAATAAAAAATAAATAATAAATAAAAAATGAATAAATAAATAAAATTTAAAAAAAACGATCTTAGTCAGTCAGAACAGTGGCACACTCACACACAACTGCTTGTCACTGAAATCACAAAGCATGCACACACACGCACACACATAGACACACTCTCTCATAAACACGCAAAAATGCATTTGTGCACAAAGTCTAACAGGGAGGACGTTGCTTTGAACTGTCTCTAAAGTCATCGTCACATACAGTACACAGCCCATTTCCCCCCGGTCTGCACACTCAGCACAGCTGACTGGCAACAGAGCATGGGTGGGGAGGGTGCCAGAGAGGCGTAGTGTGTGTGTGTGGGGGGGGGGGGGGGTTAGACCGTTTCAGCTGCCCTATAGAAGTGAATGGAGAGCGAGAAATACCATATTCTGGATTATCAAATAGTCAGACATCAGAAGTCATGGCATGCAAAGGCTATGCACCCGAATATTAAATATGATGATATATAAGTTTATGTTAATTTGTCCAATTATTCTTGGTCCCCTAAAACGGGGGGGGACTATGTATGAAAAGGACTACAATTGCTACACGGTTCACCCAATATAGATGTAAAAACCTGAAAGTCTGCACTTTAACCTTATAGTCACTGTTCCTTTTCAAATCCAATGTGCTAGAGTACAGAGCCAAAACAACAAAAATTGTCTCGCTGTCCAAACACTGTAAGTATATGCCTTTGCTGATTATATAACTGAAAAAGGAAGCGAAAAAGCATTGTCTTTTAGATGAACTAGGGCGTACGCTAGTTGTGTTTTTACTGAGCAGCGGAACATCTGTGGTTTATCCACCTGCGTTACCCTCAAGTGCCCTTTTGAAATTTTTTTTCATATAGCAGAGTACTAAATAACATAAAGAGCTTGTTTCTGCCTCCTCCCTGAGGGTTGTCCTGCACTCCTGAGTGTAGAGATCTCTCCATGCTGTATGTAATAAAGAGGCCTTACAGCCCGAAACGGAGAGTGCTCATTTTCCACAACAACTACGTTTGATAGGTTACGGGTCTAAGTAAGTGGTTGATAGAGACCGTTTCAGTGAGTGGTCTCGGTTTGTGTCAGCAGGTGGAGCTCCTCGACCTGGAGAGCTTTCTCTGCCACAGCGGGGCCATGTGATGGGGATTGCTGGGTAATGTTCAGGGAATTCCCTCTCTCTGCTCTACAGCTGTGTGCCTGTTTGGCAAGGTCCATATCACGTGGAGAGCAACACTCAAAAACAGAGCCGGGGTCCACAACTCCGGTCCTGGAGAGCCGGTCTGCGTGATAGTTTTTGTTCCAACCAATTCCCTTAGTTTTAGTTATCTGACAGCTCTCTAAACTATGCTGGTTCACTCCTGTACTTGAGCACAGTAAAATCTTTAGGATACTCTTGCAGTTTGCGGCTGTAGCTGGTGCTTATAAATATGTCATATCAAGATATGATTGAGCTAATTAAATAATAAAGAGCAGTAGTTGGCACAAAATCCTGAAACAGATCAGCGCATGCGGTGCACCCCTGGGTTAGAGAATGATCTCCTGTTCTGACTGACATGCGGAATGCCTGGGCAGCCGATGATTTGAGAACCAGTTGAACAGCAAAGGTTTTCTCTTTTTCTGTGAAATCCAGATTTCCAGGTTAATTCATGGTATTACCGTCAAGCCAGAGAAAAATGTGGTCAAGGAAACGCAAATCGATCCAATGCACCTCTTTATGGGGGCTGACAATGGTGTGAATACTTTTTCTTGTCTTTCCTTAAGTGAACTTTACTGAAGCGAAGAGTGGGCTGCCCTGCCGGTGAGCTGGCTGAATAAGTGGTCTGATGACCAGTACACAGGAGCTGTATCGGATGTGAAGATATGCTCATTATGCCTTGGATTCAGCCATAAAATTGTTATTCTAACAGTTCCTGCCATAATGGATTCAGGGGGGGCGGGGGGTCAGGAAATATTTACACTTCCTCAGGACTCCAGGGGCGTGTCGGTGGTGCTGGTGGGGTAGTCCAGCCAGAGAGAGAGAGAAAGACACAGATCCCTCCTGGTTCTGTGTAGCTCTTTGTATTACAAGGAAGGGAGACCAGGGCAGTACTTACTCTGGCATTCCTGTGCTGCTGGCCGGGTAGCCCAAGGACAGCTGAAAACAGGTCATTATACAGGCACACACATACACACATGCACTGATACACGCACACACACACACACACACACACACACACACACACACACACACACGTGCTCTTCGACTTTGGAACGGTTGTCTCCGGGTCTCCCTGCGATGCCTGGATGTTCTACCCTTTCCTTGGAGCACTAAGTAGTTGGTTTTCTGTCTCCGTGGAAACATGCTGAGGTGCGTCCTGCAGCGGGCCCATAACTTGGAGAGGGGGGACCGACACAGTGACCCTCTGGCCAGCGTAACGTTCCGAGGTAAGGGTTCCGCTTTTAAGAGGTGGGCTTGGACCTGTGTGATTCTAGGACAGAATGTGCTCATCACATATCAAGTAGAAATGTGCCTTATACATAGAATCATAATGTAGCACATCCATATAACCGTAATATGCCTTATCCAGAGAATCATAATGTAGCAGATCCATATAACCGTAATATGCCTTATCCAGATAATCATAATGTAGCAGATCCATATAACCGTAATATGCCTTATCCATAGAACCGTAATGTAGCACATCCACAGAACCGTAATACGCCTTATCCATAGAACCATAATGTAGCACATCCATAGAACCGTAATATGCCTTATCCATAGAACCATAATGTAGCACATCCATAGAACCGTAATATGCCTCACCCATAGAACCATAATGTACTTTACTTTAAATCTGCAGGAGGGTAATACACCCCCAGGTCATCACTGCAAAGCAAAGTTTCTCAGTTGACCCACCCTATTAGATAAAAGGGTAAAATAAATGGACCTTATTCATATGATAGTACTAGAGCTGATCTACAGGGTAGTTATGTAATGTACCTCCTATACAGGGTAATAATTTACCATGTTTCATAAGGTAGTAATTTACCCCAGGTGTTTCGTGTTCGGAAAACACTGTTCCACATGGTCAGCTGTTAAGATTTAAGTGGTGTAAGGCATGTACAGGGTGACATTGCTGTTTAGTTGTATTTAAAAATGATCCCCAGAAAGAAAGAATTACATCACTTCTGATTGAAATGTTTTAAACTATTGAATAATTCTCAGGTGAAAGATTAAGAGCGTTTCCTTGCCCGTGTGCCTGGGCTTGTACCCGAACACAGTGAGCTCATCTTCCACTTACCATGGATTTGGCATTTCAGTGATACTTTCCACCTATGAGTCAACATCTCTTGTGCTGACCACAGGAAGAGGGAAGTGGCAACCCTGTGCATGTGCGTGTGTCCTGAGCAGTCGGCACCCAGGGCTCCTCATCGTCGGATAGGGGAGGGGAGGGGGGGCTTGTTTCCATCCCGTCTTGTCTGTTGTGACAGGGAATGACAGTGAAGCCTCCTTTTAGCTGGTGTGGGATCTTTTTTTTTTTTTACGAGGTGAGAGGCAGTTCCTGGTATTGTCCTGAAGTTCCTGCTTCGTCCTACGGTCGCTCAGGATGTGAGACTGTCTATGGCAGTGGTTGTCCTATAGGGGAGGATCCACCCTCTCAAGAGCTGCAGTTGTGGGATTTTTGTAGGTGGTGGTCTTCATTAAAAATAAGAAGGAAAAAGGGAACCCACCCTCTAATGCACGTGGGAGTGTTTACCCTGTGAAATCTAGCTGTGCGTAAAGGGCGCAATTCTTTTTCAACAGTTGCTCTACTGCGCTCTGGGTTGTCACATGCCAGATATGCCACTAAACCTTTTGGAGTCATAGAACTTCTATGTTTTTTTGGCAGTGTGTTTGCATTCGGCGTGTGCACTGGTTAAGTGTTAAGGAGTTTTCGCCTTAGGTACTCCTTAGCTAACAATTTGCCTGACCCTGAAAGAACATTAAACCTGCGTGTCTGGACATTTCTGAGAATTTTCTACAGAAACAATAGCCGTGATTCATTCCTGCTATAATGATAATTGTAGTCCTTTTGTCATTGTGTAAGCTTAATCCTACAATTTCATAGGATACAATTTCCCCTACTTTCTTATGAGCTTTCTATCTGATATTTCAGCATGCTTCCAGATTTGAAATGGAAGTATGTAAATAATTGATCAGAAAAACGTAAGATGCTATTCATTGTTAGTTCAGCAGTTTAGATGACCCAAGATTTTGAAAAATGGTTGTTAAAGTACCTGCTGTGAAATAATAGACACACACATGAACGCATGCAGGCACGCACGCACGCACGCACGCACGCACGCACGCACGCACGCACACACACACACACACACACACACACACACACACACACACACACCACACACACACACACACATTCTTGTTCTAAATTAGGTGCTACACACCCATTATAGTATGTGTGTATTGATTATTACCACAGACACAGACACACCATTACGTTTGACCTACTGTGCCGTTATTGCGCAATACAGTGGTTGAATTATGCCATACAGGGTTCTCTCCCATTTTTGGATTTTTTTTTAAGTTTCTAAAAATCGGTAAATTACATTCTCAGTTAACGCAACCCCTGGTTGCAGCGAAGATGTAAGGACACATTACACATATGAGCAAAAGCAGAACAAGAGAAATATGGCTTATTTTTGTGATCATCTTACAGCGAAGATGAGAACATAATCCATTAAATGTATGATCTTATGGCGAAGATGAGACTACACTATCACAAGGCAAAAGATATGGCTACAACAATAGACTAAACATTTTCATCTTACGGCGAAGATGGCAACACAAAAACCCAGTGGACAGGGCCATTCAGCGTAGAAACATCAAGCCTGCCCTGGACTCATACAGGCCATCACATCGACAATCAAGTTTAGCTTCAAAAAAATATCCTACCTTTGTACACTCATCTGGCCTTCTTGGCTGCAAAGATCTTCACTGCATCTGAAGGGTTAAAGTTTTGGGCCAACACGAAAATAATAATCCCAAGCCCAGTCTTTCTTGAGCCATGCTACTCAATTTCGAAAAGCTGCACTCTCCAGCAGCCACAGTGACGGGGAGGGTGAGAACCACTCGCAGTGCTATGAAGGTGTTAGGAAAAATGGACGCCATATCATTCTCACAAATGTACTGGAGGGCATCCACTGGTTTAGCACCTATTTTTAGGCATCTGCTCAAAGGCCCACAGTTCCCCACGCAGGCTCATGCCCATCGATGTCCCGTGACTCTCCATGTGTCAGGGCCTGCTCAAGGACTGTGCATTCTTTGAGAAACTGTCGAAGTAACCCTATCTTTGGATCTTGATGGAACATTATACAGGACCCCAAATGTTTTGCCTTGCTCCTGGAGCTGAGAACAGTCCAAGTACCTGGTTGAAGAATGTGACTTGTTTGGCATCTATGACAGGTTCATCTTCCCCCTCGTAATTAAAGATCCTTTTCTTCTTTCGCGGACGCACTGCTGTTGGTGGTGGGAAAGAGGCCTCTGTGTCCAACTCTTCAGCCAGCTCTCTGGCGGTAGACAAGGGAGCTGTCCGTGCGGTAGCCCTGAAGGAACTTCTTTGTTGCAGTAAAGCTGTGGCCATGGCTTCTTGCAAATCAAGGTTTACAGCCTGAAGTTTCTTGCTGGTAATGTTGATCTCGAAGAGGATGTCGTACCAGATAACGAGCGAACACATAAATGTGTATGATTTAATATGTGTAGCAATACCGCCGGCATCTGACCTGGTTTTCACGCCGCAAGTCCTAGTGAAACTAATGTAATTTGCTATTGATGAGAGGGCATCATAGATTTCTCCCAGTTGGTAATGGATGGGTTTGACAGCCTCAACTCTACTTTCCATCTTGTGGTACTTAAGAGGTTTCACTGTGAGTCGTGTTCTCCTATGTGCTCTTTTAGCACTACCCAGCGGGCCGGTGGAGGAAGAAAAGAAATGTAAATTTCTTGTATTGTGCCAAAGAAGCCTACTACCTGGAGACAACATGATGCAGCTTCATTAACAACCCAAGTTGAGAGAGTGTGCACTGCATGGAACAAACAATGCCCTTGGATAATATCCCAAATTTTTTTTCTGCTCGCCGTTGTGTTTACCTTTCATATTGAAGCCATTTATCGTGAGCCTGGCTCTCTCAGGTTGCCAATATCAAGGCCCTGTTCTTCTAGCTTCTCGTAAGCACTTCTGTCATACCAGCGCCAGTGCTGTCGGTCAGTTCAACAAATTCCAAGAATTGCTCCCTAGTTTCTACAATAGCTTCCTTAACACTGACAAAACGCACTATCATGGTCATCTGTTCAGTTTTGCTTAAATCGGGTGTACAGTCTAAAATTATAGAAAAATATTTTGCTGACTTAAGCATATCGAGGATTTGGCGCTGGATATCAGATGCTATCGTTGCAATGATTTCGTTCTGAGTGTTTTTCCTTAAATAATGGACATGTGTTTCACAAGATAATATTCTTCTGATATGCTCGGGCCATCACATTGTCAAAAAGGGCAATCTCCTCCACAAATTTCTAAAAGTTCCCATTATTGTGCTCAAAATAATTTGTCTGATTTGCCACAAAAGGCCATATTTTGTGTTGCCATTACTCTAGTTAGTCCTATCAATCGCTGCAGCACTTGTTGCCAATGCTCACGCTCAGTTTGTAGTTTTCTCTGGAGTTGCTCATCCACGGTTTTTAGGGAAGCAAGCTTACTGTCTAGTTCTTTTCAATTTATGAAAGCTGTCAATATGTTCACTTGACTTCTCGTCAGCGCTTAAGATGCTAGATATATTCCAATCGTTTACACCGTCTCTTCCCAGGCCAGATTTCCGCTCACAAAAAAACCCTTACAACAAAAACAGTAAACCACATCGCTGCTTTTTGAGTAGATCATCCAAGGCCTCTCCACTGTCCTCTCCATTAGCCAATGTCCGGTGGTAATGTACTTCGGAGAATTTCCTATTGGCTCTATCACGTGGGAAAATCTACACCCCGGACTCGCTGTGGTCCCTGTTTTAACTAAAATGTCTCGTAGTGCTTGAGTCATTACCTGTGGCCATCTGCTGGTGTCAAGCAGCTGAGTGGCGGATTCGTGCTCCTCCTGGGTTTCCATTTCTGGATCAGCAGTAGCCAATGACCCATCATCCAACCCTCACTATTGCCATCATCGGCGGCAGCAGCAGCAGGTGCCTCAGCCTGGCTCGGTAAGCTAACGTTCTGCTCCTGCTCGGAGTCGGTCCCGGACAGGGACTCAGCTGTCACGCTCACATTCCGCTCGGCGGCAGCAGACGTGGTGGTGCCTCAGCCTGGCTCTGCTATCACATCCCGCTGGTCTCCGACGCTGATTCCGCTGCTGCAGCTAGCTGTGCCCGTGTCGACTGCTCCCCGAGTCCGATTTCTTCTCCACAACAAACCGGAGGAGTGAATCCTTTAGTTTGGCCCCTTCTTTCGCCCTGCAAATTTGTCTTTTTTTTCAAACTGTAATAACTAAGGTTTACCTACAATAGAACTAACATTAGCCTATATTACGTTATCTCGCTTAATAAAATTTCTATTACCGACACACTAACGTCTTGTTTTTTTCCCACCAGCTCTGGCTCGCCGCCCCCTCACCAAAATCACAGCATTATCAATTTGACATCTTAACTGTCAGTTTATTGAAGTGAGTTCAGATTGACTTGTTCGTGTAACTGCTGAGTCTGCTTCCTCTGCGGAGATTGTGCCCCCCTATTTCCGGTTCTGTCAGCATTGTGATGTATCGACCCCTTATTGGATAGGCTACAGCACTAACACTGGCATATGTTTGTATATGCGCTTGTTTTATGTACAGGAGCAGGCACTCCTCGCAGCAGACAATCCGAAGAAGGGCAGAACAAGTTAGGAAGGGCCGCGCTGGGCACCAAATTTGCGCCCTGTCAACGTGGCGCTCTAGGCGGCCGCTGTGTTGCCTATATTTGTAAAGCCGGCCCTGCTTTTAACCCTTTGAAGAGTCGACTTTTTGGAATGTTTTATTTTGTTGTTGTTGAAAATTCAGAAAAGTCAGTGTTCTAGAACTCCATTGCTTTCCAGTAGTGATTGTTACATCAGTATTAGAATGTTCAGTTAAGAACGTTCTAATCACATATTATGTGATCTTACACCTTAGAGGGTGAAGAGATTTCTCTTCGGGGAATGTGCATGCTATGTGTGACCTGTGCTTAGGATGATCCTGTGTTTAGCAAAAAGGAAAACAGGAGTGTTAAGGCCTTCAGAGAGATGAGTGAATCACAGAGAAACAGGGATAATCCAAACTCCTTACACTCTTTCTTCAATCTGACAGATCAGAAGGCCTGTGTGTGTGTCCCTTCCTGTCTGATAGTAACCAAAATCCCCAATGCAGAGTGACGTTTACATGTGCGTATGTGTGTGTGTGTGTGTGTGTGGAGAGAGAGAGAGAGAGAGAGAGAGAGAGAGAGGAGAGAGAGAGAGAGAGAAGAGAGAGAGAGAGAGAGAGAGAGAGAGAGAGAGAGAGAGAGAGAGAGAGAGAGAGAGAGAGAGAGGAGAGAGAGAGAGAGAGAGAGAGAGAGAGAGTTTAAAGTGGCATTTCCCCCTCCACAGAATCAAATGCCATTTCCATTTATAGACATCAGGCCAGCAAATTAGGAGGCAGAGAGAGAGAGCAGTATGTGAGAGACTGAAGGGAGATGGAAAGCACTGTTAGCTAAAATTTGCTCCATATAAACACCATCAACACCAGCGTTCATTAAATAACAAACCAATTCACTGACTGGCACAAATGTGCATTCCTCTTCTTCCCTCTTTCTCACTGTGTGGCTGATCATTTCCAGATATAATTCAATAAAGGACTTTATTTGAACCCATATCAGTCATATTCTGGGCAACTTGATGATTTATGTTAAGCAACATTTTGTAGTCCTCCAAGAACATATAGTAAAAATAATAAATAAATAATTCATGGTATTGTCCAGCAGAGGGACCATGGTGTGAATTCCGAGTTCTTACTTTCATTTCTTAATTAAGCACAGGAATTAGACCGGTCCAGACCATTGTACAGATATGCGTACATAGACTTCCCAATTGCTCAGTTGAGGCTATTTTCAGAATGTTACCCTATTGTAAATCTAGTCAGATGGGCTGATAGTCAACTTGACAGTAAATGGCATTGCCTTCCTGCTTCATCAATGGCATTATGAAAAAGAAAACAAGACCAGAGGCCTAGAGGAAATGTTTGGAATGGTTATGTAATGACACTGTCTCCAATGCACAGTACCAAATGTTGTGCTATACTGTGACCTTTGAACCTCTCCTTGGATTGTCCTCTTTTGCCTTTAGCTCCTCGGGGATAGGCGGTCGGGCTGTTTTTCGAGGGCTATTTTTGGCTCCTCCGGTTGGTGGAGAAGTGTTCCCACCAGCACTTTGGGCGTGGCATTCCCTGTCGCCAGATGGCTTCTGGCAGCAAAGCCTGTTTGTGCTGTGTTGGCAGAGGCAAAAACAGGAAGGCAAACGCCCACTTCCCCTGTGTCTGTGGCAGGTAGAGAGGTAGCCGGTGCACGGGGCATGCTTCTTTGATATATTGTGCTGTTTTCTGGCTGAACTGGAACACATGTAACATGTAACATGAACATGGAACAGTGTGCAAGGAAATCTATGAATGTTTTAGCAGAGGATATATCTTTGTGTATTTGTGTCAAGACAACTGGTGGGTCCTGAAGGTTCAGCCACAAATGTCCTAATCTGTATTGTAATGCTTTAATGGATGATAATTGGGCTTGAGCCCTATCTATCCTTTGACCTCCGTTTGCCAGTTTTTATTTCCTTACTGGGTTGGTCTCTTTATTCAGGACATTGTGGCAGAGCTGGCACCTCCCGAAACTCCACTGCTCCGCTGGGGGAGGGGGGGCTGGTGCAGACAGGCTTCCTATTTGCTTTATCTGAGTCTTGAAAACTTCTGGGATGGTGAAGTGGATTTGATTCATGACAGCGAGGCCCTATTGTAGGCGTATTATACTCTGTACTTGGCGATAAGCTCATCTCTGTGGACCATCCACCCATCCCTGGGGAAGTTAGGCTGTTTATGGGGCTATGACGCTGCCAGCTTCCTGTGTGAGTCGCTCTCAGATAGGGGAAGCCATAGCTCAGGCCCTGATGTTAAGGGCAGTGTTTTATAAAGGACATAGGCTTCCTTCTATTATGTGCTGGGAATTCCAAACCCGTGGAGTGCACCAAACCACCAAACACATAGGTGGACATTTTTACATTTTATATTTTAAGTATTTAGCTGACGCTTTTATCCCGAGTGACTTACAAATAGTGCACAAAGAAAAAGACTTAAAGGGATAGTTTGCCCATTTTGAAGAATTTGATGTTGTTTAACTTACCACCGAAAAGGTATGTAGGGCTGTACTAGTGATGCTGTCCTGGTTTCCCCATTGTAGCTAACTTTGTTTAAATAACTGCCTAAATCCACTTAAATAAGGTTTAACAACAGCTTTACAAGTGTCATTGTTGGAAACGAAAATGCACATATGATACAATATTTTCACTCAAAGTACTGTATATGATGTTGTTTCAGACTCTGTCTGTTTGGATTATGAACATCCGGTAAGAGAGCAGGTAACTTTTAGTATCACAGTAATTCTAATTCTAAATCAGTATATTCCGGCTTGAACAAGTATGGTTCAACTACAAATTCGTCATAATCAGACATTTCGCTAAGAAAACAAACGCTAGCTGCTTCTCCTTTGTTTACACGCTGGCCACTGTTCTCACGTGGAGTAATATTAAAAGTTACTGGCTCTCTTACAGTATGTTCATAATCTAAACAGCTGAAAGGACATAATCCTAACATTATATATAACATACTACTGTATATATTATATAGTAATTTGAGTGAAAATATCGTCCTTTAGCCGGGGGGACATTATATCCAATGGCAAGATGCTAATTGTTAGCATTGCTAACAACGGTGAGACCAGGACAGCATCACTACAGCCCTACATACCATTTCAGGGGTAAGTAAGACAATATCAAAGTCTTCAAAATGTGTGAACTATCCGTTTAAATTTGTAAATAACCAACTTTCCAAGCAGCAATTAATGAGAGTGTAATGGTCATGCCATAACACACCCAAGATAGGTCATTCTTTGTTACAAGAATTAACATGTTTAAGGGAAGGTAGAGAGTTTTAGAGACCGTTCCATTACCAGCCATATTAAGCGTATTATTGAAACTTTTTTTTGCTTTATTTAGACTGCAGGCTAAGTAACAAATTATCACTAAATGCATAAATGGATGGTTTTCAGCCAATTAAATGGTGGTGTACTTCGGATGAGTAGCTACTGCAGTGACATCCCTATGCATTTTCATCAAAACATTTTTCAAATTTTTTCTCCATTCTTCATTCCGCAGGGTCCAAGAAGAAGACAAAAGTAATCAAGAATAATGTGAATCCGGTGTGGAATGAGGTGAGTTTGAACATCAGAGACAGACACTAACAATTAAAACTGACACTAATGCTAAAAATTTGCAGATTGTACGGTTCGAAAAATAATCTGATGACTTAGCAAAGCAATCTTTTACACAGTGTTATTTTTTTATTTTTTTATTTGTATATTTTTTATTTAAATGGGGTAGTCATTGAGACCGAAGTCTAATTTGCAAGAGAGCCCTGGCTGTATACATGCATGAAACAGAAACATACAATAAGATATAACAAGATGACCTAGATACAGTAAATAAAAATGGTACAGTTGAGTAAAACAGCAAATAAAAATGGCAGTAAAAATCGTGCACTGTATCATCTCCATACAGATGAATCTTCTAATTAATGAGCCAATGTCAGTTATATATAGAGTGAACAATTATTGGCCTAAAACAGAGCCTTGAGGAACACCTTTTTACATCCAGAAACGTGAGATGCGTTGCCACCAGCAGCAATAAATTGAGATCTATCTATTAGGTAATTCCTGATCCAATTACAGGCATTATGATCAAATCCTTGTGAGGGAGGGGAAGGTGTTGGAGAACCAGATGCGACCAAAAGGGGATCTGAAAGTTACCAACAAACATGGATAACCACAAGAGGGGGAAAAGATAGCGATACCCTGACAGAACAGGGAAAATAAACAAAGGGGAAATAACCCCCAGCGTATCAGCCAACAGAAACAACCCAGAAAAGAGGGAGGAAACAGACTCGAGTGGAAATAGACAGAAAGAGAAAGAAAAAAAACCCCTCCAGCTCAATAAAATACAAATGAGCTCAAAAAAGGAGGAAAATAAAAAGATAACAAAACCTCCCGCTCAATGCAAGGAAAATAGAGCAAATATGAAAGGAGGGAAATATTAAGGTAAATAAGGTTTCAGCCTCAAAGAGGACTGGGGAAAACCGGGGAAAGACTTTAGAAAAGAGAAAGAGAAAAGGATAATGAGGTCCTAATCAACTAATCCTAAAACTCAAATCTAGGGAAGTTCCTGCGTATCTTTTAGTCAGAAAACATACGTATGCAGTCTTCGGGAGTCCTGTACCAATTACCCAGCTAGAGCGTAAACAAGTTCACACTAAAGCACGGAACACAGAAGGCGCTGGGCTTAAGTAGCCCGCCTGCACCGGAACCCCATAACCATAATTTGTCACAGAATGCGGAAAAAAACAACAGGAGCGCCCTCTCGGCCCCGAGAGGCAACACCCGCAGAAAAGCATAAGCAGGCTGCAAAACCATGACAATCCTATTGCGGACACCCTTTGCAACAAACTGTCATGGTCAACAGTGTCAAATGCTTTTGACAGATCAATAAACAAAGCCATACAATGCATTTTCTTTTCCATAGAGCAAACAACATGATTAACTACTCAAGATGCAACAGTAATGGTACTGTGCTCAGGCCTGAGCCCAGACCAAGTTCAAAATACAGTTACTTGCCAGAATAGAACAAAGTTGAGAGTTGACCAATCATTACAATAATTTAGTGCTTGACAAGATCGTTTAGAAATTTAGCAATAGTTATTTAAATCACTAGCATCTCCTCCCTTATGCAAACACAAATGCCCTTTTCCACATTTTAGAAATGACCCCAGTTGAGTGCTGCTGAAGAATAGAAGACCAGGATCTAATACATCTGCACCAGTGGATGTTATAGGATCTAAAGAGAGCACAGCCTCAAAGGCTTCCCTCTCTGAGAATTGATTACCAGTAAAACAAGGGGAAACACTCGACATATTACATAAAGGTGGCTTAGGAATCTCCATGTTGTGATGGGCCACAAATTCCTTGGTTCTTGAAAATCAAACCTGCTTATTTAAAATTTGAATTAAAAGCATCACAGATCTCAAATTTATCCATATTTGCTGAGGCATAGAGGGTCTTTGGCTCTTATTCAGGGTGTTCAACATTTTCCAGCACTGCATTAAAATAGTTCAGCTTTCTTGACCAGTGATTTACACTTATTCCTTGGCTGTGTGGAGGACAGCCAGTCTGTATCATAGGGTACGTTTACATGCACACTAATACTCCGATCTGAACCCGGTTATGGCAATACTCTGGTTACTGAAATGGTAATGTAAACACCTTTATCCGATAATGTAAGGTCATAATCCGTGTTTTCGAAACCCGATTAACACCCCTGGTTTTTTGGCCAAACTTTCGATTTTTTGGAGCATGTAAACACCTTTCTCCGGTTTCTTTCGGCTTTTCAAAACTACGCATGTCAGGCAGAAGAGGCGGTGTAACGTCAAAATGATTCCACCCGTCAACATTTGCTATGCCTGGGGTTCCTTCAGCATCTCACTTCCAGAATTTTATTATTAAATTAGCATTTCACCGGTGAAAATATATTGTTCAGTGTTACGTGCTTGTGTTTGTACTAGCTAGTTTGTGGCTAGCACATTAAATAACTGAAATTTTCGGGAAATTCGTCAGATTTAGAGATCGGTAAAGCTAGCTAACGTTAGTACAAAAATACAATAATATAAATCAACCACTACTAGCAATTAGCTATAAATAAGTAGCTATAATAATTACTAGCTAGCTATAATAATAATAGCCTACTAACGTAAATTTTTGACGGGCGGATCATTTTTGTCCTTACAACGGGAAGCAGTTAGTAGCTACGTTTTCCACAGAGCCGATTATGGAGAGAATCATGTAAACGCGGCTTTTGGAGTAATCACATTTCTTATGTCCATGTGAACGCAATAAGTTAAATACTGGCGTAAGCTGATCGTTTCCAATAATCGGATATTGCTGTGCATGTAAACGTACCCATAGCTCTAGCAATGGCCCACAAAATTTTTTTTTGATTAATTAAATTTGTCAGCTTTGAGGTAAACCATGGATTATATCTGTCTTTTATTCATAATTTTTTAGAAGAAGCATGGTGATTCACTGCTGAATTAAAAACAGAGGAAAACATATTCCAGTGCACATTCTGGATTTTTAAATGAATTACACCAAGACAGATTATGGAAAAAATCATGCCTTGTAATTTTTTTAAAAACTTCTTTTGTATTTTACCCGAGGAAAGGATTTAGGTAATTTGGCAGCACTTATGCACATAACCGGGCAATAGCAACTGACATCAAGAACAAAGACACTACTAGATTGGAGGTATGTGGTATATTTGTAAGAATAATGTCAAGGACTGTAGATTTATCCGACCATTTCGAGTTAGGACTAGTAGGAAAAGATACAAGTTGAGTTAAATTAAGATCAGAACGGAGTTATTTCAGTCAATCTGAAACATGTGATAGCCAATTGAGGTGAAAATCAGCCATAATTAATAAGTAAAAGAGGATAAAAAAATATTCTCAAATTCTCAAGAGCAAAGGATTGAGCTGAAGGTGGGCAATATAGGTAGCCCCTATAAAAGTTTGAGGCTCTTTCTCAGAGAAACCTTAAGAGCTAAGACATCATACTGTCCTGGAATGGAGGAAAACAAGTAGACAGTAAAACAATTCCAAACAATTCCAAACCCCCCTCCCCTTTCTTTTTCTATCAGTAAAAATATTATAGCTATCTAAGGCAATTGAAGAGTCTGTAACACAGTCATTAAGCCACGATGCAGTTATAACCAACACATCAGGATTTGCCTGAATTTTCCAGATATTAATAAAATCCCTTGCAGTAGTCCTAGACCCTGACACTATTTAAAGTCATTGGTAGTTCTTAAACTCTTTTGAACTAGCATTAGCAGGGGGTAGAACATGCAAATGGACATGCTAATATTGCAAAATATTATACCATCTCTTCCCAGAAAGAAGCAGTTCTTTATTAGATATAATAATGGGAACCTCTTGCAATTCTACAAATGAGTTGCAGGAAGAAGATGCAGATTTAGCAGAGTCCCTGTTTCCACAATTGAGCAACCGACTGTCTTTAAAGGATTTCTCAGTGTTCTTGGCGAGAATGCTGGCACCTCTCTGATTAGTATTAACTCCTGGGGCAAAGTCTTCCCCGGCCATTTCAGAGGGCAAATAGGGGACGTGGGGAAATATTTACAGAAAAAGGCATTCATTCATAGCTAACTATTAGTTTATCATTCACTCGGTTTTTCCACTCTCATGTGTGGCTGCAGACACTTTTATATTTTCTCTGCAGAGTGGTCCATTTGGCAACATTGCTGTAGTTGTCACGGTTTCGCCGGTTGCTGTTCTTTTTCTACAGAGGTTTTTTTCGCAGCTCCGGTCCGGCGTCCTTGCCGGGTTTTTTCTGCCACCTGACACTCATAGCCTCCACCTGTTCAGGTCTGGCTACTTACTCTTCTCTCTGAGACAGTTGCCTTTATTACCTCTTTTCTTTACTTCTCTTATTGTGTTCTCTCGTATTGAGAATGAGAAATAATTTTCTCCTTTTCTTTTTACTACTCGAACTTACAAGTTTTTTCGCCCAATTGTCTGAGTCGCTTTTATTTATCCTCTGTTACCTCCATCAGTGCTCTCTCGTATTGAGAACGAGAGGTATTCTCTCCTTTCCTCTTCTCTGCTCGAGCCTCGATCCTTTGCCCACTTTCTCTGGGTTGATTTTTTTTTGGCTCTACTTCGGGAGTTTTTATTTCCTATTCTTTATTTTTTCCTGTTCCTTTCACAGAAAACCTTTCCGCTCTTGTGGTTATTCCACTACGTGGATAACTTTTAGATTCCCCTGTGTCGCGTCTGGTCCTCCAAACCCCACTCCCCATCATAATTGTAATACTCTGTGATATTATCAGATGCACTTATCCAAAGAACTATGAGAAGCTTACATTTTGTACACATCTATTTTTAATGATCTATTAAAACCGCTGGGTGTACATTGGAACAATGCATTGGTTACCTTGCCGAAGGTAAGGTTATTCACCCTTTATGCCGCACTCCTACCTAGCAAGAGTAGAAATATATGACTGATAAACTCGTCCGTCATTATATATATATATATATATATATATATACTCGTCATTGTATACAGCCAGGAAAACTACAGCTATGCTCGAAAATAAGGAAATCGACTGGCATGAGTAAAAAGAAACCAAATTAAGAGTTACTTCAGCCTTTCTCTTAAAGGGATATTTCACTTTATTATAACATACCTAATTTTGTGGAGTGTTATCCTTTGTATTTGTATAGTGAGAATACAAGAAAAATCAGCTTTTTGGACCGAAATGAATCATTTTAAAGCACAAACTAACTATGGAGGGTAATAAATTGATAAGAGAGAGCACTAAGGTCAAAAGGTATCTGTTTGTTTTGATATTGGATGTATTTTCAACGTTTTATTGCCTTATAAAAGAAAAAGTTGTTTTAAGTTATGTATCTTTGCGCGCAAAACCTGTGTTTGTGCTTTAAAACTATTAATGTCGGCGAGTTCCCGAAAACTGGGAAATTTGGGAGCCTGACAATCGGGAGGAGCCGCAATGGTCAGCAGGGACATCTGATGTTGTTATACAGCAGGGACATCTATACCCCACATCACGGTAAAACTACTGGAGAGTTCAATGATTCCACTGTCACACAGTTCCTCTTTCTCTAACAGGGGTTCGAGTGGGACCTCAAGGGCGTGCCCTTGGACTCGGGTGCTGGGCTTCACGTGGTGATCAAGGATCATGAGAAAATGGGCAGAAACAGGTAGGAACCAACGCAAAGCGGCCCGGGTCGGGGGGTGAGAAAATGGGCAGAAACAGGTAGGAACCAACGCAAAGCGGCCCGGGTCGGGGGGTGAGAAAATGGGCAGAAACAGGTAGGAACCAACGCAAAGGGGCCCGGGTCGGGGGGTGAGAAAATGGGAGGAAACAGGTAGGAACCAACGCAAAGGGGCCCGGGTCGGGGGGGGTGAGAAAATGGGCAGAAACAGGTAGGAACCAACGCAAAGGGGCCCGGGTCGGGGGGTGAGAAAATGGGCAGAAACAGGTAGGAACCAACGCAAAGCGGCCCGGGTCGGGGGGTGAGAAAATGGGAGGAAACAGGTAGGAACCAACGCAAAGGGGCCCGGGTCGGGGGGTGAGAAAATGGGAGGAAACAGGTAGGAACCAACGCAAAGGGGCCCGGGTCGGGGGGGGTGGGGGGTGTTTTCTTGGAGGTAAATGATGGAAGGAGTGTGAGGTTGTGAGGTTCAGCTGGCTGTTTCTGGGGGGAAGACAGGGAGGCAGAGGATCATAGTAGTCTGCCTCACTCTCACCTATGTGAGTTATAGTGGGGTACATTTAGTCATTTGTTTAAACAATTTATCTTGTTAATAGGTTTCACAGGAGACATACTTTTAAAAAAGTATATACTTTTCAACATTTCATTTAAAGAAAAACTAAACAAAACCAAGAGCAGAATGGTGGTTTAGCAGAGTCAGCCATCAAGGGCGCCTTTGGCAGCCCAGGGGCCGGCTGGACGCAATGACAGGGAACATGACAGCATTATGAATCTCAGCGTTTTTGGAATTCTGGGAATGTCTCTCGATAAACCGAATAATAGCAGGAAAGGAGATAAGACCATCTTTATTGTAATTTAGAGGGAGGACAGCAGAGCTCCAGAAAAAGGGTGTGGCATTTTCATGGCATGTTAAACCATAGGCAGTGAAGATCCATGGCAGTATAAGATGTGGAATCTGGGGGCGGGGGGTGGGGGGGGGGGGGTGGTATTATGACTGGTACAACATTCCAATTCTGGAAGTCACTCACAACTGAAGGAGGTTCTAAAATCTGACCATAAATACTATTATTTGACCATGCATGCACAATCACAAAATTCCGTTGGCACAACTACACAAGATTTGTTCCAATAGCTGGTATTGTTGATTTCATGAAAGCCAAAGTTTGCTGTTTGTTGATGATTGCATCAGAAGACAGAATTCAGGGCAAATGATTAGTGGAAAAGAGGAGCAAATGTCAAATGATATAGTAAGCAATCCTTGTTGGAATTGCTCCCTCTGGAACAGCAGAGAATGTTGCAGCAAAGAAAACAATTAACATGACTGAGCATTCAAACTTAGAATAATTTACAATAAAAATTGGTTACAAATATGGTTATATTTAGTATCTTTTAAATATTTTATATTGTATATATTATCTACGAATGCTCTGTAACTTGGGGAAAAAAAGATTAAATAATATTTGTATTTAATGGGTTTCAAAGCTGGCTTGGGGTGTGAACCAGGGGAAAAGGACAAAGCAGAAAGGCAGCTAAGTGGAAACAGGATATTGTCGTAGAAAAGTGGAGGAAACAGGAAGTCTAGCAAAGACAAAAACAAAAAACAGAGACTGTTGCAGGTACAGACTGTGATCTGATAGGAAATGGGGGATGAGTGTGAAATGAACAGAGAAAGACAAAGAGGGAGATATAGAGGGATATGAAGGCAACTAACTGAAAGAAGGGAAAGAAGAGAGTAAGAGCACAGGAGGGAGATAAAAAAAGTGTTAGATTCCTATGTTCCATTCTTATGACTTTTGTGAGAAGGTAAGCCTTAGAGATATGACTTGTGAAATCTACAGTTATCTGTACATCTGTCCTAAGTTCATTATTTTAAGTGTAATTGAATAAGGAAAGGAAGGGGAAGAGGGATATGTAGGTCAAAGGCAGCATCACCCTTGATCAGAATGTCATGTTCTTGCAGGATTATCAGGATGTGAGCCTGCTCCATGCACTTATACATTGCTACAGTTCCTCTTCTTGATATTTTTCCATCCGCTCTCTTCCTCTCCCCTCTCCTCTCTTCTCCCCTGCTATTTTCTTTCTCCTCCATGGGTTTGTGTTCATGCCCATTCTCCTCTCTCTGGATATTGAGTTCAGGGAAATAACTTGCACTACTATTTATCCATTGCGTTAGTCAGTTCAGAACGCCCATTCATGGTTGCACGCCTGTCCCATTTCTGCAGAGTAGAGTGTGTGCACTTCTTTACACTTGCTACTCCAACCCTCTGAGCTGCTCAGTCAGTGCAGTCAAAGGCATATTTTACACAGCAAGGACACAGGCGTTCACACCTGCGTATAGCCAAAGGACTCTTTGTGCAATGAGATGGGCCGAGACTACCTCCCTGGGCCACACACATTATGGGAATCCCAGTCAGGTCCGCGTTGGCACGGTCAACATTCGGTCACTGCGCTGCAAACCAGTTATTTAGAAACTGCACTGTGGTGCACCACCTGTCGGGTTTTATGCAGCTTACAAGGAGCTCATTGCGTTATATGGCAGCTACAGGAGCAGTGAGCAGGAAACAGATGATAGAATTTAAAGGGGACCCAGAGTGAGCACTGTTTTATCTTACTCCTCTGAGCACTGCACTGATGGAGTCTCACAATGGTGATGTGTGGTGAAGAGCAAGGATAAACACATTTGCGTAAGCCTTAAGGTGCACCCCAGTTGTTCATTGCACTCAGTTTCAGGGCTAACAAGGGTTTTTTTGTTTTTAAAGATTTGGCCTCCCATTCTTTCTCTTTTCTCATATACAGTATATTGGAATTTGTCTCATATTTAATTTGTAAGATATGGAGACAGTGTGGATGCCGGAAATTGAGAGAGGAGACTGACAAATTACATCTCATTTATTATTATATTGGTAACAATTTTTGGAGCTTTTTTTAAATCAAAGTTTTGATCAAAGTTACCTCACAATTATTTTAATTAAGAGATATTCTTACCCAGAGGAATTACTAACCAAGGCAGTAACAATCATTAGTGATAATCCTCCTCTGTATATTAGCTCAATGGTTATAGGTGGCAAAACAATGAGCCACAAAAATGTATGGAATTTTCCACTCTTGGTATGACAGGATTATTCTTGAGTAAATAATAAACAGAAGGAGCTTTTTCTCAAGGCCTAAACATCCCACCTCCTGTTGACAGTTTCCATTCTGTAGCACTCACATTGCTGCTGTAGTGTAGTGCCAGCTGGAAAAACTCTACCACCATTGACGGCCATGACAGCATGTGCAGAAAGGCCTCCATGAATGACGCTGTAGTTTTGTGTGGCAGTCACCCGGGGGTGTGTAAAATGTTTTTTTTCTTAATGATTTATGAATTTTAAGTACAGGTTCTTGGTCTGAACTGCAGGTGGAAGATTGTTTTTTTGAAAGGAATTTCACCTTGTTATTGTATTTCACAGATGCTGAATGCAAATAACCTAAAAAAAAAAGAAGAGAACCTAAGCTTAGTTCTGAAATTGTGTTTATTGCTTGACTTTAATGGCTTTGGTGTTCCTCCTTGAAATACTCTAATCAGCTGGGTATGAGGAAATTGTTTAACGATGAACACTCCCAGCATGCATTGTTCCTCGGAATGTACAGGTAGACAGCAATCAGGAGGAATTGTTCCCTGGAGCCTGGAAAATGTTTTTCAGCTGTAGAATGTTTTGCTGTATTTCTCTCTCCCCCATTACGTGTGTCCTAAGACCTGAAAAATAACACAAGGAAAACAATTAACAGTAACGGGTGCCTAACTTCATACAAATTGGCCATTGGTAAGTAGGTCACTTGGCTTTAAAAATAGAATTTTTTTATGTTTAAAATACCTAAATTCAATGATGTTTGTGACCCAAATTATTAGTTAGTGGACATCAGTAATCTAGAATTGCTTTTAATCCTATGAATTTTAAGAAATCACATCTTTTTGTGTAGAAATGCTTACCATTGACAGCTGCTATTTAGAGAGTCGACACCGTTTGACAGACAGCAATGGCAGCGAATGAATGGCAGAATACTGGGAAATTGGTGCCTCTGGAGGGTGGGTATTTAATGCTGACAGATGGCTCCAACCAACCAGTGTTGACTCGGGCGATTCTGATAAGTTTAGGCTTTTGATGCATAAATTTGTGAGTTCCCCACCCACAGCCTGGATGGATCAGAGACTGACTCGGCCTTGGATGCGGGATAAGTCACTGCCCTTGTGAAACCAGGATAGGGTGTGCATTGTTTTATTGGGCACAATAAAGGCCTCAATCAGACAATTGTTCTACATACTGCGTCAGTCATTTGGTAGACTGTCACCTGGGTAACAGTATGGCCCTCTATTGGGTCAGTCAGGTCACATGTGCATATTGTTTTTTTTTTAATTTTTGTTCTTTATTTGGAAGACTGAGCAGAGGGAGAGAGAGGAAAAGGGAAGGAAGTGCAGGATAAATAGAAAAGAAACTTCACAGGAAGTTAATAATGGGGTCGACTTTTTCTGACGTAGAAAATGGTGTGACGCACTAAAAACAACAGTTAAATTAACACAAGCTACTCTGCCTTACTCAAGGGTACAGCATTGTCCTGCCATGGATTCAAACTTAGATTTTGATTACAAGGCTACTTCATTGACTGTTCCATATGTCTGTTTTTATATACTGTATGACAGAAACCACTGTGATTCTGGAATATCAGGTCACAGATGCCTTACCTGAATGTTAAAGCAGGAAGCTGTCAGATCAGAGTGCTTTTTTTTGACGAAGCAGGACTACAGAGTTACCCTGCATATCTATAGGTTCTGAACTGCTAATCTCAGGCCCAAATACCCTGAATTCCTTTCACAATGCCTTCACTCCGGTCACTTTTTCAGTGCCTCTTCCACACCCTGCTCCTTGTCCATTCTTCATAATGTGAGATAATACTCGCTAACAACAGGGCATCGAGTTGAGCCTAAAACTGCTGTGTATCCCAGCCGAGACAAAGGAGACCTCACTGTCTCCCTTCAGCCTCTCCTGGGATTTTATCTGAATGGAAAAAGACAATTTGTCCACAGAATGGTGGGCGACATTGTTACCCTTCTACCAAAATCATTTTCTTGTGCTACTATGGAGATGGAAGAGGAATGCTAAGAGGGGGGTTGAGGAGAGAGAGAAGCATCCGTTTGTATTGGCCTACAGTATGCTGTACGCCCTGTACAACCTCATCCTACTGTAATTAATTTAGCTAGTGATGGGGGAAAAGAATGTGTGTGTCTATGTCTATGTGTGTGTGTGTGTGTGTGTGTGTGTGTGTGGGCGCGTGTGTGTCTGTGTTTGTGTGTTCTCTCCAGCTCTCACACAGTTGCTTCTCTTGCAGGTTTTTGGGGGAGTGCAGGGTGTCCCTGCGTGATGTTCTCAACTCCCCCAGCCTGGCCGGCTCCTTCACTGTGTCCCTGCTGGACACCAAGAAGAACAACACCGGGGTGAGTCCTCACAAGCCAGGGATACCTGAGCACATCGGCCAATCATGAGGGAGCACTGGGCTAGGGCAGGGCTCCATGACTTACACACTTACACATTCACCATGAGTTCTGAGACTGTTGGACTCATGTTGAACACACACACACACACACACACGTACCTTTTGTTCGGACAGTGTTTTTGCATGCCACATATTTCTCAGCAGCCACTGATATAAACACGTTTTTCACGGCGTGAGTTCCCAGCGTGAGCTTCCAGTACAAAGATCAGCACTGATAAAGTACTCCAGCACACCGTCCTGTAGTCAGTAATACGTGTGTGTATATTTTTATATGGGTCTGAAGTGCTGCTGTTCCCTGGGACCCCACATCCTTCAGACCAGACCCCCCGGTTCTCCTCGTGCGCCCTCTACAATGGAGATCAAACATTTGTTTTTTGTGGTGCTTGGACTCCCCAGCATAAACACCCCTTTCCTGAAAGTGTCTCTTTAATCATGGCCGAAAAGTGCTGCGTGCTATCGCCCGGCTGATTTATGTTAAAACTCTCCACCTGAACAGCTTATTCCTGAGAGCCTCCCTACAATAACAAACCGACGCCCCCCCGCCTCCTCCTCCTCCTCCTCCTCCCCCTCCTCCCCCTCCTGTCACCTCTCCGACTCTCCTAGCAAAAAGCACGTCATTTGTGCGCAGGCGGCCGAACGAATGCCTCGGCGGCCGGGGGCAGCTGGGAGGTTTCCTCACATTGTCCGGCCGGGCCGTGAGTTGACGTAGGGCCGGAGAGGGGCAGGGGAGGGGGCAAGAGGGGGAGGTATTTAGAGTTCCCTTGTTCCTCTCCGAGACCGCGACAGGGGGCTGAGCGAACTAGCACAGAGCCTCTCCCCAGAGCTTCTCATTTCCTCAGGAAAGCCCTCTGGCCGCACAGGTATGACCCCCGGACGCCAGGCCCGAAACTCAAAAACAACCCTGAGAACGCGCTCCCCACGGACCCCCCATACCCCCTCACCCCACACAGATAAGAAGCCCAGGGGAGGAGCGCACGTGTTGTCACCATATGGATTTGCTCACACTGTAAATACATCAGCCTCACCGCAATAGGCTGTTTTATTATCTTTCTTTATTTAATGTGAAAATGACACACATATGCGCCCATGGAGGCTACTGTCTGAGAATCGCTGGTTTTGTGTACAGTGACAGATATACTATACTGACATTATACAGTATATTATCATGGACAACAGTTCTGTCTAATTTAACTGCCTTCATTTTTGTTTAATAATAATTATACTAACTTAATTTATGCATTTATTAATGCATCTCACATAAGCACTGGAATGTGAAGTAAATACATTATAGAAAGGTACAGTAACATTTAAAGTAAGGTAAAATATGCAGTGCTAAATAATGACAACATAAAATATAATAAGCGCGGTATAAAATTAAAACAGAAATAGAAAATAAAAGAAAAACCAATGAAAAGCACGACTATATCGTGTGTCTTTAACCCTTGTGTGGTGTTCGGGTCTGTGGGACCCGTATTCAATGTTTACTAAAAGAAAAATGATACAATTCATAATTTTTTCAACCTGAGACTCATTGGCCTTGGCTCATTTTCTGTGATAAACATGTAAAAGAACACAAAAATCACATTTTATCACAAAAAACAAATATCACTTTGATTGATAAATGTGATCTAGCAGAGGTAAATGGTCAATATTAACCATATATGCTGTTTATACTGCTTGTAATTGAGATAAAGTCAATATCTGTGAAGTATTTTTACATAAATTGTTATGGTTTTATTGTTTTAAAAACCAAATAATGTTGTGGGTCCACCAGACCCGTGAACACTGGGTGAGTAACAAAAACACGAACACATTACACATTACATTATAGTCATTTGGCAGACGCTCTTATCCAGAGCGACGTACGTAGTGCATTTTCAAATTAGGAACAAGTGCGTTAAAACGACCCTAAAAGGGAAATACGAATTCAAATACCAGGCGTAGTCAGTATGATTTTTATTATTTTTATTTTTTTTGGGGGTGGGGGGGGGGGGGTAACCACACAATATTGATGATTGGCGTGTACAACAGTAAGCCAATAAGTAACCTTACAAGTATTAATCTAGAAGCTTGAACCACTTAAACAAGGATTCATAAAACACAATCAAGGGAGGTCACAAGGAGGTAGGGAGGGGTGGAGAGAGGTGCAGCTTGAAGAGGTGAGTCTTCAATCTGCGCTTGAAGGCGGTCAGACTTTCTGTTGTTCTGACCTCCACGGGGAGCTCATTCCACCACCGTGGGGCCAGGACAGACAGACGTCGAGACCGGGTGGTAGTATGAAGTGGGGGGGGGGGGTACCAGTCGTCCTGAGGAGGCGGAACGCAGGGATCTGGCAGGTGTGTAGGGTCTGATGAGCTTTTGGAGGTATGGAGGGCCAGATCCTCAGACTGCCTGGAAGGCGAGCACCAATGTTTTGAATTTGATGCGAGCCATCACAGGTAGCCAGTGGAAGTCAATGAGCAGGGGGGTGACATGGGAGTGTCGGGGGAGGTTGAAGACCAGGCGCGCTGCTGCGTTCTGGATAAGCTGAAGGGGTCTAATGGCTGATGCTGGCAGGCCAGCCAGGAGAGAGTTGCAATAGTCCAGGCGGGACAGCACCATCGCTTGGACCAGGAGCTGGGTTGAGTGGGTGGTGAGGAAGGGACGGATTCTCCTGATGTTGTACAGGAAGAACCTGCACGCCCGGGTTACCACTGCGATGTTCTCGGAGAGGGACAGCCTGTTGTCCATCACCACTCCGAGGTTCCTGGCACAGGGCGTTGGGGTCAGTGGAGTGTCCCCTAAGGAAATGGAGAGATTGAGAGGGGGAGAGGTTAGAGCAGGAATGTAGATGAGCTCAGTCTTGCCTGGATTGAGCTTGAGATGGTAGTTGTCCATCCAGCTCTGGATGTCTCTCAGGCAAGCAGAGATGCGGGCTGACACCTGAGTGTCAGAGGGTGAGAAGGAGAGAAAGAGTTGAGTATCGTCAGCATAGCAGTGGTAAGAAAGACCATGAGCAGTGATAACAGGGCCAAGGGATTTGGTGTAGGTGGAGAAAAGGAGGGGACCAAGGACTGAGCCCTGGGGGACTCCTGTGGTAAGGGGACGGGGTGCCGATACTTTACCAGCCCAGGCAACCTGGGAGGAGCGCTCCGAGAGGTAGGACTCAATCCAGGCCAGGGCTGAGCCACCGATCCCCGCTGCAGACAGGGACGACAGGAGGATGGAGTGATCTACGGTGTCGAAGGCGGCAGAGAGGTCTAGGAGTATTAGCACAGAGGAGAGGGAGGCTGCCCGAGCTGCGTGAAGCATCTCACTGACGGAGAGGAGTGCGGTCTCCGTTGAGTGGCCAGGTTTGAAGCCGGACTGGTGGGGGTCTAGCAGGTTGTTCTGGGTAAGGAAAGAAGACAGTTGGTTAGAAACAGCACGTTCAATAGTTTTGGAAAGAAAAGGAAGAGAGTCTGTAGTTTTGGATGTTGGAGGGGTCCAGCGTGGATTTTTTCAGGATCGGGGTGATGTGGGCTCTCTTGAAGGATGAGGGGAAGCAGCCAGAGGTCAGGGTGGAGTTCACCAGAGAGGTCACAAACGGGAGGATATCTGGGGTGATTGCCTGGAGGAGAGATGAAGGGATAGGGTCGAGGGCACAGCAGAGGTTACGGCGGACAGAGACAGTGGGGGTGGGGGGAGGGGGGGACGGTGTGGAACTAGAGGAAGAGAGAAAGAAACACCACACAAGGGTTAAAAATCATTTGGTTCATCAAATATCAGATAGCTGTACCTATACAGCACGTCTTATTTTACTGGCTTCCTGTCCCCTCCTGTACCTATTTTTAGGTACGCATTTGCACCGTTATAAAATTGACGCACATTTTATTCTTTTTGCTGCGCACGTGTACTTGCGTACCACTTATGTCAACCCCTGGTTGCAGGCTTTTCCAAGTGGTCTCTTATCCAAGTGCTAACTCAGCACAAACCAAGTTAACCTCTGCTGTTTGACGTGAGAGGGCTGCAAGGTGGTATGGCTGCAGCCACAGAGCTGGAATCTGAATGACAAGAAGCACTGTGATTGATCTGATATGTACCCCTGTCTCCCCCCTCTGTTCCTGCCCTACCCCCTGTAGGCCACACTATGCCTGCAGATTTCCTACTTCCCTCCCCCAGGTATGGCCCCCATCTTTCAGCCCCCTCCCCAGCCAGAGGCCCAGCACACCCCAGTGGAGCTGGACACGGTTACAGGTAAAAGACACATCCTGTCAGAGCTATAGCCTTGGATATTAAATTTTAAAAATGATGAAGGAATACCATTTAGCCCTTGTGTTGTCAAAAATGACCCCTTTCTTAGTTTCCTAATTTCCCTGGAGTGTCCATACCATTAGAAAAAAGTTAAACATTGCCATTTTTTTACATTTATATAAAAGTGATACACCATCAAGGTACAAAGATTGTCTTATGAGTCTTGAAATTAGAACTCATAATCAAAATTAAGTGCCGCACATCTATTACAGCAAAACAAACTATTACATTATGTGTGTTTTATAGTAAAAATGAGTGGTGTAGACTGAAGAAATACAGTCTATCTGGACTGTGAAGTAGGAAAGCACAGTTATTCACCAACTTATTGGTTGTTTCTACGTGAAAAATAGATTTTTTGGTTTGAAATTCAATGAAGACGTTTTATCACAAGGGGTCTGTTGAGGGTGGATTATTTTTGACAATATAAACACAAAGTGCAAACATAATATGAAGATAGTACAAGGGTTATGCCTGGGCTTTCCTTGTGTTAAATGACCCGGCACGCGAAATGTGACCGCGCCACTATTCTCGCATTCAAGGAAGGGAAAAGACTGTCTGTGTCAGTGCATGATTTGTATTGTGAATAGCAACAGTGGCAGAAACAAGGGCGAGACAATCTCACACACACAAGGGTGTACTGAGCTCAGGAAGTTACAGCAGGAAGGAAGGGGGTGCCGTTGTGACTACAAATTACAGTAATTATAATTGTATTTGCGTCTTGTGTCTTATTAATAAACAACATCTGGAACATGTGACTGGCATTTAAGGGAAAACAAGGAATTTAGTTTTGTGTTTATGCATGTGTAAGTATAATACTCTTGTGACTGTTGTAAGGACATAAAACTGTGATAGTGTAGTGTATCCTGATGCATTAATATGTGTTGAGGTTTTCAGCTTCCCTATGTTATAAATCAATCAGAAATACTCACACTACTGCTGTTTCGATACTTGATTTTAACTTTCCCGCCACAAAAAAACAGCTTGGGTGGGAATGGCATATAGACTCTCTGAGAAAATGTGACTTGCATTGAGAGCTGCCCCAACATTTTTTATATTGGATTTTGTTTTTTTAACTATTGTATCTCTGAATTTATAGATGTATAGATAGAATCATTAATCTTAAAAATACTCTAACTACACAAACCCGTCCCACATGACTGTGTGTCTATTGTCTGGATACACAGCCTGGTCTCACTCCCAAGTCGTCACATAGCGACGCTTGGGCAGCTCCTACGGCGTCATCCTTTAGACGCAGAAGGAGGCCTTTTGCGTCATTATTTGACACACTCGTCTCGAATTTACGAATCCTACTGTGGCGACAGCTTTGCTCATGATAACCGACTGCGAGCATGCCCGCTCAGTCTTCGCCGTGTGCGCGGAGATCTTTCTGAGTTCATGATTCCCGTACCCCACCCCCAACCCCTAAACATAACCTCACAGGAGTTCATGTAACTCAGGCTCATGCCCGAACTGTTAAGATAGTGGGCGAGCCCGACCACAAGAGTTCACGTAACTCTCTACCAGATGAAGAAAAAATAAAAATAAAAAAGCATAATATTGAAGTGCCACAACCAAAGACAAATTATGTGGCCACAACCGTCAATATACGACGCAAAAGGCTGCGTCAATATACGACGCAAAAGGCTACCTTTGGCGTCACATAGCGACGCTTGGGCAGAAGCGTCGCTATGTGACGAGTCCGCGTGAGACCACGTTGGGATACACATGGATACACCATAAAATTGTGGAAATATATACTCCAATTTTAAGCATTCAGCAGCTGAGT
>CM056376.1:105740768-105828801 GCA_029718625.1 Synaphobranchus kaupii
GTTTGTGTGCAATTGATGCTGCAGTAGCACCACAGCTTTTTTAAATAGGTTTTTGGCTGTATAGTACGAGCTCGGGCCATCTTAATAGAGCCCTTAAGGGTACACTAATCGTACACATACAGCATAATAATCTGTGGTCATTTATGGTCTTGTGTGAGATTGTGTCACCCTTCCTCTGTCTCACAGGGACCGAGCCAGCCATAATGACATCATCGGCACATCGCACCTGTGCATGTCCCGAATCTCCGCCCCAGGTGGAGAGATAGAAGGTACTGTGCTCAGGGTACGGTGAGGGGTGGGGGTGCTGGGTATAATGGACAGAGGAGTTCGGGTGGGAATAGGGTTTGGGGTTCACTGCCTTGTGGGGAGGGTTTGGGTTGTGTGGTGTGCAGCATGTTCTCCTCGCTAACATGGAGGTGTTATGACGTGCGTTGCCATTCTTTACTGGGGACAGCATGGAATCAAACATGCTCAAAATGTCAGGGCTGTTCTAGATTCAAATCATTTTTTCTATTGAAAAAAGGGATACATTTTATTTTGGATTTTAAACGAAATAAATTAAATACATACGATGGGTATAGGTACTTTAATTTTGAATGTACACTGATATGTGTTATTTATTATGTATTCATTAACTTTTTTATGATGATAATGAATGTGGCCCATCTTGGAATTTATAAAGAAAATATTGTTATAAGATGCCAGTTATATGGCTGAATTTCTGCAGAGGTGGTTTTTTGAGAAAAGGTGTGTACACAGTAACACTATGAACTCATTCCATGGCCTGGTGAAGTACTGATGGTTTGGAGTTTTCAATCTCTCAGCGACAGATTGTGTTCAGTTTCTGATGTTGTTGGTCACTCTTTTACTGTGGTGTGTGTGTGTGTGTGTGTGTGTGTGTGTGTGTGTGCGTGTGCGTGTGCGCGTGTGTGTGTGTGTGTGTGTGTGTGTGTGTGTGTGTGTGTGTGTGTGTGTGCGAATAGAGAGCATTGCTGGTCTCCTCTGGGCAGATAGGTCCTTTTAGCTCTGTATTCTGGCGCTGTACGATCCTTCTGCAGGTTTGAAAACTGAGGCCATCTCTTAACCTTCCTGTTCCTCTGGGATTTCAACTTATGACCCTGATGATGGGACAATGTCTCAGATAGAAGCCTGCTTCTCTCCCCTGTAATGGTCGTTCAGCCACATGAGAAGTTTGCAGGAAATTTTATTTTCCTTATGCCAGCAAATCAGAAAATGCTTTTCACTACCTACCAGGAGCCAGAGCGAACAGCTGATAAGCCTGAAGGCTGCTGCTACGTTCTGGATCCCTCTAACTCAGGGGTAAGCAACCCTGGTCCGAGAGAACTAGTGATGTTTCAGGTTTTTCTTCAATCCAAGCTTGATCACAAGTTTGATCAATTATTTAAAACCTGAGAAGAATATTGAGAGCCTGAATGGTGAACTTACATCCATTAAGCCCAATAATTAATCCACTTATGCAGTTATAGGTTTGGATAGAGCAAAAACTAGGAACATCTCTGGCACTCCAGGAGCAGGGTTGCCTACCCCTGCTCTAACCCTTTGAGGGTTGGCCTTCTCATGCAGGCTATGGAAACGGTAGTTGTGTTCCAGTAGTGGATCTGGTTCTCAAAGAGTATCAGAGTTGCTATGGAGACCTGGGTGTGTTTTGAGGCACTGATTCTCGTAAGCGCTTAAGCGTAAGTGGCATGGGATGCGACTAACAGTGAGTCAGTGAGTGCGAGGTCTTTTCACCCAGCATGCATTGAGCTTGCGCATTGATGTGTGCTGCACATGCACTGAGAAAGTGCATGGAGACTGCAGTAGGGTGTGATATGGCAGCATGGTTTGACATTGACAGTGCGGCGTGCGGTGTACGGTGTGCTCTGGTCACCCTGTTGACTCCACGCCGTGTCCTAATGTGTCTCCACCGCTCTCTCTGTGCATTCAGATGACTTGTCACCAAGGATCCCCTCAAACATCAGTACGTCCACAATCTCATTCCTCTCCTGTGTGATGATGTCATAGATATGGCACAGAATTATTAATCTGACTTATCATATAGTGCCAGCTGAAAAGTAGGTCAATGAAAATCCCAGGATATGATTATCCAATCTTTGTATAATCATGAGATGATGTGCGTTGTTCACAATAATAATATATCATTACATATACAGTGTGTGTGTGTGTGTGTGTGTGTGTGAGCCAGAGACCATGTAACTGTGTGTGTGTGTTTATGTAAACAAAAATAATATCTGTCTGAACAAATAATTTTGTATCTGAAAATATAACCCATTATTTATCTTACAATTCAATGTATAATTGCATTCTCTCCTCTCAGTGTCGCTGTCCTTTAGCATTAGAGAGCATTAATTAATGTCTCTGGCATATGCAGGTATATGATATAAATACTGGAAATCAGAAATGGTTTGTACAAAGTGCAATACTGTATATCTTGTTGTTTTACATGTGCGCCTAAGAATGAGAAATTCCTTTGTTGAGTGTCTGTGACTCGTCCTTGGTCTATTCCTTGAGGCTGATAAAATGGGCAGTGTTCATGAATCTATGTCAGGGAGAAGGACACTAACTTTAACGTTTTGAAAGGCAAGGCCCTTATCTGACTGTAACCTGGAAAACATGTTCTAATGGCCTGGAATCAAAAACAAATCACCAAAGTACCAAAAAAAAAGCCATACCATTTTTCAAGTTTCATGCTTCCAATTTTTTGGGATATTATTCAAATAAATGTAATAGAAGAGATTGAATGTATGTACATACCTCAGCAGCATAATCAATATCCTTTCCTTTTTTAAATCTTCTCTGTGAGCAGCTCCATAGATTTATTTTACTATTTGACTGAATATCACACAAACAACGTTTTCTGCTGCTCTACTGATGCTTAATAATTAACTTGTCTACATCCTCAGAGTTGTCAAACAATCTCAGCAGTCTGTCAGCAATCTGAAATGTAAATTTTTGTTGTCGTTTGTATAGCACTCCTTTTGTGAGACATCAGTCTGAGTAAATGCATTGTCATACTGTCCCAACACAGCTAAGTTCAGTTTCTATGTAGTCAGTGTCATGTTGGGACTAATTATTGCGTCTTGGTGGAGAAGACGGTGTACACCCATCTGATGTGGAACAGCAGTTGGGTGGTGGCTTTTCCCCCTGTTTTGTTTAGATAAGGGTCTGGCACAGAGAGATCTATTGTCCTGTAGGTTTCCATTTCAGCCCTAATTCTGCACACCTGATTCTACTAATTAGCAGCTCAGCTATATCTCTAGCTGTTGAATGAGGTGTGCTTTGTTAGGGTTGGAGTGAAAACCTACAGGATGGTAGATATCCAGTAACAGGATTGGACAGCCCTGATATACAGATCCTTTCCAAAAAATTAGAATATCATGGAAAAGTTTTTTTTTTTTCCATAATTCCATTCAAAAAGTGAAACCTTCATAGATTATAGATTCATTACACACAAAGTGAAATATTTCTAGCCTTTATTTGTTTAATTTTTCATAATTTTGGTTTACAGCTCCAGAAAACCCCCAAAACAGTATTTCAAGAAATTAGAATAGTGTGTCGAAAATCTGCATTTACTTCAGTTATTTCAGAGAATGAATGTTTTAGACTGAGTGTCACACTATCATCTAATTTACTCAAAACACCTGCAAAGTTTATCTCAGTTTGGTTCAGTATGGGGAAGACTGCAGACTTGACAATTGGCCAGAAGACCATCATTGACACCCTCCAGAAGATGGGTAAGCCACAAAAGGTCATCGCTAAGGAGGCTGGCTGTTCACAGAGTGCAGTGTCCAAGCATATCAATAGAAAGTTTAGTGGAAGGGAAAAATGTGGCAGGAGAAGGTGCACAAGCAAAAGAGATGATCGTAGGCTTCAGCGGATTGTCAAGCAAAGACGATTCCAAAATTTGGCGGAGATGCAGAGGGAGTGGACTGAGGCTGGAGTCAGTGCTTCAAAAACCACCACGTACAGATGTATCCGGGACATGGGCTACAACTGTCGGCTTCCTCGAGTCAAGCCACTCCACTCATTCTCTGAAATAACTGAAGTAAATGCTGATTTTCAACACACTATTCTAATTTCTTGAAATACTGTTTTGGAGGTTTTCTGGAGCTGTAAGCCAAAATTATGAAAAATGAAACAAATAAAGGCTAGAAATATTTCACTTTGTGTGTAATGAATCTATAATCTATGAAAGTTTCACTTTTTGAATGGAATTATGGAAAAAAAACAACTTTTCCATGATATTCAAATTTTTTGGAAAGGATCTGTATATAGCAGTAATTATATATCAGTCTAGAAATATTTTTTTACCAATAGTAATGGTACAGAAAGAGTTTCAATGATTCTCAACACAATATAGTCAATATTTACTGTGCCTATTTTTAACCAGCTCATCCACTGACTTAGTGAGCTTCATGTAGCCTGTGAACATGCTATTTGCCACCGACTACATGGCTCAGCGCTTTCTTATCTCCCGCTTGCCACACAGTGGACGACAGCCTGGGCTTCCTGCCCACCTTTGGGCCCTGCTACGTCAACCTGTATGGCAGCCCGCGGGAGTTCACTGCCTTCTCCGACCCCTACGAGGCCCTCAACCTGGGCAAGGTGGCTGACTGCTCCTGTGCACCACTGACCATGTGACACAATCTGCTCTGACCTTGGTGTTAGCGCTGTGTAAACTTTACATCTACTCCCTCCTGCTTTTTAAGAGTTAACGTATAAAATGTTTACACAACTACAATCTTAAAACATGACTGGGCAAGGCTTATGAGTAGAGGTGTAAAATCCAGATTCAGAAAGTCCTCCCCAGTGTTTTGTTCCAATCACCTGGATTTGCTAATTAGCAGAATTCTTCAGCCAGCTGGTAGACCTAATTAGTGAAATCAGCTGGCTGAGTTCATGTGGAAGAAACACATGGCAGGACTTTTACTTTTTGACCCTTGGCTCTATAGTAACAGGTGAAAGGTGCCTATCTGCTCCTGTTTACCACAGTTCAGTGAATGCGCATTAATATAGACTTAAATATAGATTTTAGGCTTGCTCATACCTTAGCTTTAAATACAGCAATGATGTTTATGACTGCCATAATAAAACATAATTGTGTTTGGACTGACGTGCATCTTTGATAGAAAACATGAGCTAACTAGCTAATGTGATACATGATTATCTGTGTAATGCAAATTTGTATGTTGCAGGGGGAGGGTGTGGCCTATCGTGGGCGTGTCCTATTGGAGCTCAGCACGAAGCTGGTAGACAGGGTGGAGCATAAGGTGGAGGACATCCCCTCTGATGACCTGCTGGTTGTTGAGGTGAGAAGTACACCTTTAGTGCTGTAACACATTCTGCCATCTGAAGACCCAGCATCATGGTGGATATTCAACTATTCTACCTGAATGTATTTCAACCATAAAATTTGGTGGTTGTATTATGGCAGAGACTATCTAGAGAAAATTTATATGAAAAAATTATATTTGTTGATTTCATTTGATAAACTGATTGAGAATAGAACAATTACATGACATTACATTAATTTAGCAGATGTTCTTTGACTGAAAGACTTATAGGAGAAACATAAGTGAGTACATTAATTTACATGAATACAATGAGCAATAGTGCCAGACCTTTTTTTTAACGATAAACTCTCTTCAATAATCGTAAAACAGAGTGACTTCTTCGTTGTTAGCCTTTGTGAGATTGTGAGATACCATAGATATATAGGGATTGTCAAACGTGTGTCTTTCTGTAATTTCTAGAAATTCTTGAGGAAGAGAAAGCACTACCTGTTTGCGGCGTTCTACTCGGCCACGCTGCTGCAGGACGTAGACGACGCCATCCAGTTTGAGGTCAGCATCGGGAACTACGGCAACAAGTTTGATTACACCTGCCTTCCTCTGGCCTCCACCACGCAGTACAGTCGAGCCGTCTTCGATGGTGAGATACAGCGCCCTCTCCTGTCTGTTCTGCAAATAGCATACACTCTGCAGAGAGCTCATGGTTTTTATATTTTACAGGAGTCATGCACATTACACACACCCACACACACGCACGCACGCACGCACGCACGCACGCACGCACGCACGCACGCACGCACACACACACGCACACACACACAAACACACACACACACCACACACCTCTCACTACCTTGGTAGGGAGAAGATTGTGTTGAAACAAGAACCTCACTCACCTTGCCATTAATTAGTCTACCTGAAACACCTGGGCTTACCTTAAATCTGTATTCTATATCACTGAAGCGGGTCTGGGAAACAATGAGCCCCCCCAATTTAAGGTCACATGACCCTCTCATTCAATTCAATTCAATTTTATTTATATAGCGCTTTTCACAGACGACACATTCGAGGGGTCGATGGGGATTGTGAAGACCGTTGAGTCAGAAACAGACTAAAAACCAGCAGACACTGCGTCCCTGCAGGACTGGAGTGTGATTGTAATGTAATTAGAGAATAGGGAGCCGTTGGTAAACTGTGTGTTGGCCTCCCTGTCCGGTTGAGCAGTGTGCCTAAATTAAGGGGACGTACTGTGCCGTCCCACAGGGTGCCACTACTACTACCTGCCATGGGGGAACGTGAAGCCTGTGGTGGTGTTGTCCTCAGAGTGGGAGGACATTCGACCGCGAATCGAGGCCCTGAACATGCTGCTGAGCATCGTGGCTCGTCTGGTGAGGCCTGTGCCTGGTTCTTATTCTTTTTTGAGGTCAGATGGTTTTTATTTAAGCGCTTGGCCTTACCCGCCCCTCCATCCGTCTGTCTGTCCGTAGGAGGCTAACCTGCAACAGGTACAGCTGGAGCTCAAAGCTGGCAGCGAGCAAGAGGTTGTGGAGAGCATGGTGGTGAACCTCCTGGATGACGTCATCGCCGACTGCAGGTACCGTTTGTGTAAAAACGGCCAGCGTGGCTCACGTCGGGGAGCAATGAGGATTTGACACGCTCAACTCACCTAAAAACAGGAGTCAATTTGAGGGGGGATGCAAGGGTATGTCATGGACAAACATGGACAAAAACCCATCCCCTTTGTAAAACTGCCATCGCCCTGTTAGGTGAGAACTAAAACAAAAACTCTTTGGATCCTGTGGCAGAAGCACGTATGTTGAAAGGATTTAAACTTATACGGCTATACGATGATTCAACTTTAAGTTATTTCATTACAAGAGGGAGCAGAGAGAGCAGAGTGACATACATGTATTTGCAAAAGTTAAGATTTCAATTATTGGTTACTGTGACCAGTAATTTTAATGAGTAACACTCCTGCTTATCATGGGAACATGGGAAGACTTGTTATCCCACAACAAAGGGCTGCCTGTCTGAGGAGTAGCACAACTAAATGAAGACAGCAACTCCCTTTTGTGAATTTATCTAACCAAAGCTGACGTGTTTCAGTGGTTGACTAATTCATCAGGTCTCTCCTGAAGCTTTTATTTCATTTTGACACATTTTGTAATACTTGCCTCGGCATTGGCCACCACAGGAAGGAGATTCTGCCTGTCTGTTAAATATCACTTTTTTGTGTGTATTTTACCCAATCCCGCGCGGAACAGCCAGGACCTGCCGGGGCTGGACGACTGGCCGTGCGTGACGCCCCTGGACAGGGCCCTGAGGCACCTGCGCAAGCTCAACATGCAGCAGATTGAGCAGGCCGCCCTCACCCTGAAGCACGGGACCTCCACCGAGCTGGAGAACGTTCTGGAACAGGTGGAAGACTGGGTGCAAAGGCTGCGCTCCATGGCTGAGGAGGTGAGGAGGGGGGGAGACGGAGAGGTAGAGTGGCAAAGAGAGGCTGTGAGAGGAAGAGGAGAGAGAAGGACAGAGGGTGGGAAAGAAGGAGAGAGGTTGCAGGAGAGCGGGATGGGTTTGCACTTTTGGGATTATTTTATTTGTTCCAATACACCAGGCAAGCTTAGTCAAATGTAGTAGAGTATTTGAATTCAGGTTTGGCTTAAAATGGTATGTATGTGGTGAAAAAGAGTTGATTGGGGAAGAGAGAGAAGGGGGAGTGGTAAGAAGTAAGGCAGGTAGGAAGTCTGTATCACCGACAGAAGGGTAACAGTCATATTTAAATGGTTCTTCTTTTCGGCATTGCAATGAACTTCACCAGGAAGGCATGGCAAACCAAAAAAAGACCCCCCCCCCCCCCACTGTGTGTCTCACCACCTCTCTCCTGTGGTCAGCCCCAGAACAGCCTGCCGGACATCGTGATCTGGATGCTGCAGGGGGACCGGCGGCTGGCGTACTACCGCATACCCGCGCATGAGGTGCTCTTCTCCCAGGAGCATTGTGGGAAGAACTGTGGACAGCTGCAGACCATCTTTATGAAGGTACTTTATCAGTGAAACGGCATTGCAGTATTTCCTGATGGAAACTCTGGATATAAAATGTCACCACGCGTGTGCAGGTTAATTTAGGGAGGAATTGCTGACGGTGCTGCTTGACTGCCTGATCAAAGCATTTAATAACCAGAGCAGTTTAGAGCAGAACAATTGAATTATGTGATTGTCATCAAAGGAGTGGAATGTTTATGCCATACATCATGAAGGCTTTATGTGGGTGTTATGGTCTAAATTATGCTTGTGCATCACTGAAGCTGAAAAAGGTGTCATGTGTGACTCCGCCCCCTTCTGGTCTAACAACAGAAATGATTGGTTATTGTAAATGAGTGCAATTCTGTAATTAGATGTCACAGGTATGTAGTGTCGATAGGTCCTGTATATTTGTTGAGTAAATTAGTTCAGATTGGGTTTCTGGTGTAAGACCATGTACCACTCTCTCTCTCTCTCTCTCTCTCTCTCTCTCTCTCTCTCTCTTTCTCTCACCCCAGTACCCTGATGGAGGTGGGGTGAAGGACAAGATTCCGGCGCAGCTGCGGGTGAAGGTGTGGTTCGGGCTGTCAGCCGACGCAAAGAGCTTCAACCAGTTTGCGGAGGGGAAGCTCTCCGTGTTTGCTGAGACGGTGAGGGGTGCGGCCGCAGCTGGTGGGGAGGGGCGTGGCAGGGATGTGTCACAGAGATAATTAGCCAAATATTTTACTCACTGTCCAGCTTCCATATCGCTTCCATGTCTCATATCGCAACATTACAAATTCTGTACAGCTACTAGCATAAAATTAGTGCGTCTTCTGACTATGTAGCTACACTGGTTTAATCTACACTTAGTTATATGGTCTGACTGACTGTAGATCATTTCATTGAAGTTAAAAATGATCTCTTAGGATACAGTTCTGTTATCACATGGTCACCACAAGAACTGCATCTAATTTGTTTGACCCACTCCAAGCTAACTGTATGAGGTGGAAAAGCTAGACAACTGCATCCCGGCTGGCGTGGACAGCAATTAAATTTTCCTGTTCCATATTTTTCCATCAGTATGAGAACCAGACCAAGCTGGCCTTAGTGGGGAGCTGGGGTACCACAGGACTGACATACCCCAAGTTCAGTGACGTCACCGGCAGGGTCAAACTGTCCAAAGAGAGCTTCCGCCCCTCCCACGGCTGGGCCTGGGCTGGAGAGTGGTACATCAGCCCAGAGAAGACGTGAGTGAGAGAGGGAGGGAGGGAAAGAGAGCTAGAGAGGGAGGAAGGAGAGTTAGAGAGAGAGGGAGAGGGGGGGGGTCAGAGATGGTGAGATGGAGGAATGGAGGGATGGAGGGAGGGAGGGAGGGAGTGGGGGCTGGTAAAAAGATGTCTTTGAAGGCTGACTAAATAAATTATCTAAATTGTCTTGAGTCTGTTACATTTCCTTAATGTAATTCAACATAGACACTGCTAACTTTAGACTTCCTTAGAGCTGCACATACAGTCTGTCTGTGGAGCTGCTGAATGGCTCATCGTCACCGCTGACTGCTCTCCTGTGTTCTGCAGTTTGCTGTACGACGTGGACGCGGGTCACATGACCTTCATGGAGGAGGTGTTTGAGAACCAAATGCGGTTGCCTGGGGGACAGTGGATCGGAATGTCAGAGGGCTACACCGACGTGGTCAGAGCTGTTTCTGTCTTTATCGTTTTTCTAGGCAGGTTGTCATGGCCAAACACAACGCAACGTTGTCACAGAGCAAACACAACGCAAGTGTACTGAGCTTGCGTTCCTGTGCTTACCTGTGTACTCTTACCTTATGTACTTTATAATCACTCAATCGCATGTAACCATGGAGCCCATCTTGGGCTATGGACACTGAAGCAGTATTATTTAGGAGGCAATACGGACACTTTGCTCTGACCATTGCTCATTGTGATTTTTGCATCTATTCCTTGAAAATACATTCACTTCCATGGGCGTGCCAGATGGAAACTCTGTGGAATTTGTGGAGCGGCGGCTCTATTGGGGCTGATTAAGGGAACGTTTCAGAGTCGTACGTAGGTGCCAGCCTGGGACATAAGACACAAAGTTCCTTTCTCTTTTTTTTGGGGGCAGAACGGGGAGAAAGCGGTGCCCAAGGACGAGGTGGAGTGTCCCCCCGGCTGGGTTTGGGAGGACGTGGAGTGGAGCGAGGACCTGAACCGAGCTGTGGACGACCAAGGTTCCTTCATTGCTACCTTTCCCTTTAATCACTTCGTACACTCGTGATCCTGTGCGGGGACTCTTACACAGTCTGTATCACTGGTCCTCAGTCCTGGCCCCGGAGGACCGCAGGGTCTGTTGGCTTTAGTTGTTACTCAGCACTTGGGTAGCGCAGCAATTTATCAGTTAAAGCAGTTTATTACACAGCTAACTCAGGTCACCTGGTTTCTTCGGTCTTGAATCGGTTTCTGGCAAAAACAAACAAAAAAAAAACCCAGCAGACTCTGTGGCTCTCCAGGACCAAGATCGAGGATAACTGGCGTACATTTATAACACATTATCCATTTATGCATCTAAATATTTCCCATAGCAATGCAGCTAACTTGATCCCAGCTAGGAATCTGATCTGCAAATTTCTAGAAGCCCAAACTCACTGTGCCACACTGCAGCCCTTGTCCTCCGCTCTGAATGTGGGGCTACATTTCCCTCCTCACATACATTCAGAATTTCTGTTATCAGAAGAGCTCTTAGAGACAATGTACTAAAATGGCAGAAGGAGCACCACCATAGATTAATATTCTACAATATCACTGCAGATTTTTCTCCCTTATTTCTTCAGTCTGCAGCCGCCCTGTTCCAGATGGAAAACTCTGCCAGGGGCTCTGCGTTCTGTCCCCTGATCTGTCCGCTACAATAACAGACACAGCCTCTGGCTTCCCTCGCACGTGCCCTGCCTCGTTTACAGTGCGGAGGGGATCTTATGAACACTGACACCCGGTGTCTCATTGGGAGAACTAGGGAATTTGAGCCCAGCCAGCAGCCCCACAAAGTGCCTACTAGCAGCCCAACGTTGTCACAACGCTTCACAGATTGGCACTGCAGCGCTTCGCTAGTATTCAGCTGGGGCGAGGCATTGGAAATGAGGGTCAGCTGTTGAAGGAATGCAATCGCTAGCCGATCATGCCACTAGCAGAACGCTGTAGTGCCGTTGATGAACAATCTGACTCATTCTTGTGGGTCCTGATGGCTGCATATAGAGATGTCCCTTCCAAGAGAAACAAAGATTGTTCCAAGCTGTGTTTGTCACCATGGCACCAGTTACCTGGTTACAGAGATCTGCCTTATTAACTAGGGGAACCGCAGGGTGTCCATCACCTTGTGCTGTGTCACATCTGTGTCGAGAGATACAGCAAGAATGGCTGACCTGACTTGATCTGGGATGTATATACACATATATCACACAAACACACACACTGACACACACATACATACACATGTACACAAACACACACCCGTACATATGCACACACACACACACACACACACACACACACACACACACACACACACACACACACACACACACACACACACACACACACACACACACACACACACACACACACACACACAGTGTGTAGGCTGATCAGCAGGATAACCGCCTCTCTTTACATGATGTAATGTGGTCTAAAATCTGTAGTCAGTTGATCCCAGCCTGTGATCCCAGCCTGTGGGAGTGGCAGACTCCCTGTGATAGAAGCTAACTCCACCCCCCCCCCCCCCCTCCCAGGCTGGGAGTACGGTCTCACCATCCCCCCCGACCGCAGGCCCAAAGCCTGGGTCCCAGCCGAGAAGATGTACCACACCAACCGCCGGCGGCGCTGGATCCGACTGCGACGGCGGGACATGCAGAAGATGGAGGCGCTGAGAAAGGTGTGGCCCCCGTACCCCTTTCATTTCTAATCCCAAATGGGACCACAACCACCATCATTCAAATGACAGTCCCTTCGATGAGCTGCTCTGCACGCCATGAGCTCATAAAGAAACGCATAATGATGAGAACACGACATTCAGCCCGTCAGGGCTCCTCGTAAATCCTTCGCACTAAATCAGTCGAAAGTTTTTCTCCACCCCGAAATTTAGGAGAGCTAATCATGGAGAAAAAAAACAAAGATCCGACTTAATTCCCTCACACTTTGCTGCGCTCTGACTGTTTGTGGAAAAGGCTGGCTGCTACAGTCTCCAGTGTCTCTGGCCGTCCTCAAAATGTCCGAGGGAAACACGCCATCAGTCATGCCAGCTGCCGGGAATCTGAAATCAGATCTGAAACCAATATCTGCTCTTTCAGTTCAAACTTGGCGAGGCCTGCGATTTATCCACATTTCATTTCTCACCACAAGTATGTTGTGAGTGTGCGTGTGTGTGCGTGTGTGTGTGTGTGTGTGTGTGTGGGTGTGTCTGTGGGTGGGTGTAGGTGTGTGCGTGTGAGTGTGTGTGTGAGACTGACAATAAGTCAAAATTTAACGCCACATTTACAATGAGTGCTTGCAGTCTATGTATTAATAATGATTTATTGTAAAGATTAGGCAGACCTTTTTCCTTGAGTAATGAACCATGCACTGGAACCAGTGGGCTGCATGAGATGAGTCAAATGCCAGGAGTTCTTACGCCCAGTCACCTCCGTGGATGATATTCCACACTTTGTCCTCAGGGGGGCACCCTGTGAACACTCAATTGAAAAATATGACATGTGAGCGATGAAAATAGCAGAATGTGCTGAAATGCATAGGGAACAGCGCTCTCTTCTGATGTGAAGAGGTATTACAGCCAGCACTACAGTTCTTCACATAGTTTTTTTCACTGGTGTATCTACTGACTGAGCAGAAATTATTTTCCAGTCCGTTTGATTTAATTTAATTTATCTATGTTTTTTCTGGATGCCCTTATCCAGAGAGCTTGCGTAGCTTACGTTTCTATGACATGCTGTCCATTTATACCGCTGGATATTTCCTGAAGTCGGGGGACTGCAGTGTTCAACAGTAGTTCCCATTTCAGAATTTGAACATGGAACCTGCTGGTTAGGTGTTCAGTGCTGCATGTTTGTTTGCGTATTCATTGGAGTGTGATTATGTCCGTATTCAGGTTGTGTGTTTGCGTGTGTGTGTGTGTGTGTGTGTGCGCGTGTGTGCGTGTGTTCATATTCAGTGCTGTGCGTGTGTGTCTGTATTTAGGCTGTGTGTTTCTCCGTGTTGTATTCAGTGCTGTGTGTGTCTCTCTCTCTATCCTAACGGCTTGCTGTGTTGCTGTGTGTACCTGTAGCAGCGGCCGGACGAGTCAGAGAGGGAGGGCTGGGAATACGCCTCCCTGTTTGGCTGGAAGTTCCACCTCAAGCAGCGCAAGACTGACTCCTTCCGCCGCCGCCGCTGGCGCTGCCGCATGGAGCCGCTGGAGAAGACGGGGCCGGCCGCCATCTTCGCCCTTGAGTGCTCCCTGGTGAGGGCTGGGGACACCTTGAGTGTGTGTGTGTGTGTGTGTGTGTGTCTGAGTGTGTATATGTGTGCTAACATATGTGTGTGTGTGTGTGTGTGTGTGTTTGTGTGTGTGTTTGTGTGTGTGTGTGTGTGTGTCTGAGTGTGTGTTTGTGTGATCACATACGTGTGTGTGTGTGTGTGTGTGTGTGTGTGTGTGTGCGTGCGTGTGTGTGTTTGTGTGTGTGTGTGTGTGTGTGTGTGTCTGAGTGTGTGTTTGTGTGATCACATACGTGTGTGTGTGTGTGTGTGTGTGTGTGTGTGTGTGTGCATGTGTCTGAGTGTGTATATGTGTGCTAACATATGTGTGTGTGTGTGTGTGTGTGTGTGTGTCTGAGTGTGTATATGTGTGCTAACATATGTGTGTGTGTGTGTGTGTGTGTGTGTGTGTGTGTGTGTGTGTGTGTGAGTGCGTGTGTTTGTGTGTGTGTGTGTGTGTGTGTGTGTCTGAGTGTGTGTTTGTGTGATCACATACGTGTGTGTGTGTGTGCGTGTGTGCGTGCATGCGTGTGTGTGTCTGTGTGGGTGGAAGAGAAGTATGGGGTAACAGGCTGGGAGAAGGAGGAGTGTTAGAAACAGAAGGTTCTAGTAGTGTGTTCCTCTGTCACATGGCAGACACTAGGCCTGACCCTTGATTCCCAGGATGCCACAGCTCTGTGGCGGTTGTGGGCGAGGAAGCAGAACTCCTGGGTTTTGGTTGGGGATGCTTGGCTTTCTCACTGTTGGTTCTGCATGAACTCCTGGGCTCCAGGCCTGCCGGCGGTCTTGGTAGCGCCTTGCTTTGCCCAAAATCGCTGGGCTGGTTCAAGTCTTCAAAGAGAGGCGTCCCTGTGCCGGTCTGCTCCACTGGCAAACGCGGCTCAGACACGATCTCACTGGGCGGGGCGGGGCCAATGGCGACGGCGAGGGATTGGGGCTCCGCGCAGGCGAGGCCGGTCAGGGAGGCGCTGTCGCGCTGGCTCTGCGGTCATGCTGACGGCAGGGAGATCTGGCACAGGGGCCTCTGGGGCACTGCTTCAACTTTCCATGTTTGGTGTGGAATCCTGCGTTTGAAACGCTCTTTTTATCCCCTCACCAAGCCGTAAGGTATTCTGAAGCGTGAGAAGAAACAGCGCTCTTTTCCCTCCTCCTCCTCCTTCTCCTTCTGTCTGCTGTACTTTTCCCTACCATTGATTCCTTACCATCCCTTTCTGGTTTTTATATTGAAATTTCCCATTCGCGTAGGGAATGGCAGTGTCCTAACTGCAGTTAGAGCCAATGCAGCAGGTCTGCAGGCCATTTTTGCACCACCTGTCCTCCCTGCCTGAACCATGTGCAGCCAGTTTCTTTTCACTCTAGAATTGATCTGCTGAGCTGTGCAGTCAGTGTGTAGTTCTGCAGTCAGTGTGTAGTTGTCCAGTTGACCAGAGGAGGCTGTATTAAGCAGTGAAGAGGGAGATACCATGCCCACTGCATCCTTCTCTGGGCAGGGAGAGTAGTTTATGTGAATTGATAATTCAGTGATAAGGAATTTGGAGAGATTGAAATATAATAAAACTGAACTAAAAGGTTATTTGTCCTTCACAGCTGATGCTATGTCCACCTATGTCTGCTTTAACAGGGTAATGTGACGGATGACAAGAATGATGACAAATCAGTGACGACTACCTTTGGGGTGAACCGGCCAACCATCTCCTGCTTTTTTGACAGTAAGCAAATTTAGCTGAAGAGTCTCACTTTAAATACATAAACTGGCATACACACAAGCAAACCCACATAGACAGGCATGGCAAAAATAGAGAGAGAGAGAGAGAGAGAGAGAGAGAGAGAGAATGAGAATGAGAGATGAAAGCATAGCTGGGCACTTTTTTGTTAAATTTTTTATTACCCCTGTTATTCAGTGTTATAAATCCAGCAGGGAGCACAAACCAATGTAGTTGCCAGGAGATTTATGTTCACAACATTTTCCGTTCCTTCAAATGGAATAGGGCATCTATCAATCCTCAGGCTCCTCCCCAAATTTCGCCCTCACCTGGTGACAAGCGCTGTTTCCAATCAGACACACAAAACGGCCCACCTGGAAACTATCTCCCTCCCAAACTGACTGGAGCAGGTGGTCGTCATAGAAACATACTGTGTGGCCGTAATAGCTTCAAGACAGTAACTGGAGCATGACACATTTAAGAGCACTTTCACATGTGGTGTTAAAATTCAATGTTATCATCTTCTGATGTATCACTTAGGTGCAAAACGAGGTGTGAATTAAATTTGTAGGGTTTCACATTGGTCAAGTGCTGACATTGGCACATATGGGGTATTTTCCCATGTTAAAACTAATGTTCCAATCATGCAAATACACTTCTCAGAATCATGTCACTTCTACAAGCTTATTTATCTGAAAACGGGACAGCCAGCTGCAGCCATTTTGGATGTGCTGTTTTTCATATGAGTGGGCCAACGGGATTCTACTACATTAGGTCTCTTTACAGCCCTGCACAATCACTGCTAAATTGGGGAACTTTAAGCTTGTTAGCCTAATTAGTGCTATGTTACAAATGGTCTTTTTCCTTTTATTATTTTTTGGTAACTTTATGTATATTTTTCTAGCTCAGAGACTAGTCCCGTGTAGATTATAAGTATTTTATTTTGCCATTATGGTTAAAAAAATACCAGTACTGAGGTCCCTCCCACTCATAATTCTCTTTCTCACTGCAGTAGGTCCCTTAGCTTTTGGCTACTTGTTTCTCTTTCTCTATCAGAGAGCAGTACTGAAACTTTACATGTTTCTCTTTCCCTATCAGAGAGCAGTACTGAAACTTTACATGTTTCACTTTCCCTATCAGAGAGCAGTACTGAAACTTTACATGTTTCTCTTTCCCTATCAGAGAGCAGTACTGAAACTTTATATGTTTCTCTTTCCCTATCAGAGAGCAGTACTGAAACTTTACATGTTTCTCTTTCTCTATCAGAGAGCAGTACTGAAAATTTACATGTTTCTCTTTCTCTATCAGAGAGCAGTACTGAAACTTTACATGTTTCTCTTTCTCTATCAGAGAGCAGTACTGAAACTTTACATGTTTCTCTTTCCCTATCAGAGAGCAGTACTGAAACTTTACATGTTTCTCTTTCTCTATCAGAGAGCAGTACTGAAACTTTACATGTTTCTCTTTCCCTATCAGAGAGCAGTACTGAAACTTTACATGTTTCTCTTCCTCTATCAGAGAGCAGTACTGAAACTTTACATGTTTCTCTTTCCCTATCAGAGAGCAGTACTGAAACTTTACATGTTTCTCTTTCCCTATCAGAGAGCAGTACTGAAACTTTACATGTTTCTCTTTCCCTATCAGAGAGCAGTACTGAAACTTTACATGTTTCTCTTTCTCTATCAGAGAGCAGTACTGAAAATTTACATGTTTCTCTTTCTCTATCAGAGAGCAGTACTGAAACTTTACATGTTTCTCTTTCTCTATCAGAGAGCAGTACTGAAACTTTACATGTTTCTCTTTCCCTATCAGAGAGCAGTACTGAAACTTTACATGTTTCTCTTTCTCTATCAGAGAGCAGTACTGAAACTTTAGATGTTTCTCTTTCCCTATCAGAGAGCAGTACTGAAACTTTACATGTTTCTCTTTCCCTATCAGAGAGCAGTACTGAAAATTTACATGTTTCTCTTTCTCTATCAGAGAGCAGTACTGAAACTTTACATGTTTCTCTTTCCCTATCAGAGAGTAGTACTGAAACTTTACATGTTTCTCTTTCTCTATCAGAGAGCAGTACTGAAAATTTACATGTTTCTCTTTCTCATAGAGAGCAGTACTGAAACTTTACATGTTTCTCTTTCCCTATCAGAGAGCAGTGCTGAAACTTTACATGTTTCTCTTTCCCTATCAGAGAGCAGTACTGAAACTTTACATGTTTCTTATACCATAGGAGAGCAGTTCTGACACTTTACATGTTTCTTATACCATAGGAGAGCAGTTCTGACACTTTACATGTTTCGTATACCATAGGAGAGCAGTACTGAAATGTTACATATTTCTCTTTCCCTATGAAAGCAATACTGAATCTTTACATGTCTATGTCTCTATGAGAGACTGAACTGAAACTAGGCATAGTGGAAAGAAGTCAGTTTTTAAATGGGCTACTATGTGTGAACAATCCAGTTTGTTTGTATATTTATTTAAACAATTAATGAAACCAACTGCTTAAAATCTTTTTCAGTACATATATCATTCAAACTGTAAATGTTGTAGTATGTGTTATGTATGCAAAATGTTCAGTTAAAAATAACTGGTAATTAAGAAAATATTAGTAATAAGAAATGCCATATGCAGATACAGCTCAACACAACTGTACCTGAGTAGCAAGGTCACATGCCAATCAATTTGTCTCCCCCTGCAGGTGGCACTCGATATCACCTACGCTGTTACCTGTACCAGGCCAGAGACCTCATTGCCATGGACAAGGACAGCTTCTCAGGTGAGAAGGCCTGTAAAGCCTGCTGGGACCTGAGGATAACTCACTGGCTGTGTCCAAATCAGAGCCGTTCCATACTATTGAGTATGCTGGTTGAGTACACTGGACGAGAAGGTTTTCTCTAAATGTAATGTGAACTACTAGGGCAGGAAGTCTTACGGCACTTCCACAGTACGTTTGGAAAATAGTATTGATATTTTTTGCGTACTGCATGTAGCATACTAAACAGTATGCGGTAAACAGTACACAGGACACAAGGCCTGGGGCCACAGTTGACCTGGCGCACAGCCTGTCACAGTCCTGCAGGGCATGTGTACAAGGAGCAGACAGTGTGCACATGCCCTGTCACAGTTCTGCAGGGCGTGTGTAGAAGGAGCAGTCAGTGTACACTGTAACCGGAACCTGAATCCTGTGCTCTAGGATAAACACTCACATGCGCAGATTGGTATAGTATGTGACATGCAGTAACTGCACGTTAAATGCGCCCTTGCTGCATGACACGCTGCGCTTCTGCAGGCCATAAATCTTACCGGCTGAAAATTTCGAGGGTGGGAGAGAAAAGGGCAGTTAAAAAGGACAGAATGTTATTTTCGCCAAACTTACAGCTTCTAACGAGATCATGGAAACTGCGGCCCCGAGAACGCGCCGTTAGGATTTCACTCTGATCCCGCAAGTTGAAAAAACACGGACGATCTTTAAAAATACGATATTTTAATAAATCACACAGTGCCTTGAAGGCTACTGCTCTCATTACAGATCTGGGAATGTTTGGGAATGCTTATTGATGCAGACCATTGGTTGCTTTAGGCCGCAGTCAAAAACAGACTGGACTCAGTCATCCTCATCATATATCTGAGTCAACTTCATAACATATTAGGGGACAGTGGTTTCAAAGAATATGCAGACAGCTGTTTGTCTTGTGGTAAACTGTATGATTCACCTTTAATACATTTGCCTTATATTATTCTTATTGTTTTATTCATTCATTTTTCTTGGGGGGTGGGGGGGACACTGAAAGAAACGATAATATCTCTCGATTGCAGACTGAGCGGTTTAGCAGCTGCCACTGTACCAGTAGTTCACCAGCAGAGCGCCTTTTCATCTTGTTTTGCATACAAGTCAATTTTGCGTGTCTTTCATGAAATGTCTTAAATAACGACACTTAACTGTTTTCAAAGATTTTCAATCTTGCTTTGAGCTATATTTTGAAATTTCACGTGTGGTGGCTGATTATTGCAAAAAACAGAAATAACAAAGAAGTTGATATGTCAAGTTGCTTTGGGCAATCAGACCCTGTATTTCCATTGATGATTTTGACCTTATCAAATGAGTTAAAATTGTATTTGTTTCAAGTGAATTGCACTGCAGTTCAGGGCTGCAGCAGCAGCATTGGGCTATCAAGGATGTGACCCAAAACCATCTGGTATTGAGTTAGGTGCCGTTAATGCTACTACACACAGTGCAGCCCACCCCGCATAGTCTGGATTGAGATAAGGGACGAGGGTCCTGGTCAAATTTGGACAATGGCAGTGATCCCTATGGGAAAAGTCCCCTATTTGACCTTCACCCTTCGCCCCTCCCCTCTTACCTCTCACCCTTAGCCCCTCCCCTTTCACTCCTCACTGCTCACCCCTAACCCAGCACCCCTTACCTCTCCCCTCGCCTCTCACCCTGTCTGTTCGCTCTCTCTTCAAACCCCTGCCTCAGCCATCTCTCGGGCTCTCCAGAAGCAGCAATGGCGACATTCTTCATTTCCAGATTATTTATTTACACGGCACACTTGGAGTCCATCCACGTTTGTGTATTTATTTCCCTTGGTGTTGTTAACCAAATCCTGGAAAACAGTGCCCATTCCCGGGGGCTTCTTTACCCCTGTGTTTATTTGAGGTAATGCTTTTTTTTTTTCAACGGGAGAGAGGTTAATCCGAGCTGGGAAAAGGCTCCGGGTGAAACGATCCCGCAGAGCCCCTTTACATGGCCTGGAATAATAAACTCGGGAGACGGGAGACGGGGCCCTGGTTTCAGGCATTCCCCAGCCATTGATGTCATATTTTTTTTGTTTCAGTTCTTTGTCTTCGGGATACACACTGTACACATAAACAACTTCTCATTTCCCCCCTACATGCACACACATGTACATACACATCACAAATTACTGTCAATTAGCGGTTTTCAGTAAAATTTGAAAAATGCCTGTTTCATTTCAGGGATTAAACGGCTTTACTTTTTTTTTAAGCTGTTCCTCCATCTATAAGAGTCCTAAGTATTAAATACTATATCCTGTTCCAGACTAAATAAACTATGTTTTAAGTGACTATAAGAGTTGAAAAGGCAGAGAAAGCAGATTACAGTACACCACAGCACCACTGCACTCTTACTTGACCCATGTCATTACAGTGCTTTCCAACACACTCCTTTTCCAAATGATACCGTTACCGTACATGTAAATAATAACAGATATAAATATAAGAGTGATTGCATTTTACTTGCAAAAATCTGAGCTGATGACTCAGCAGTCATGATTAACTCTGAATTGAGGTGAATCCCTTGATTGTTTGTACCAGGTACATGTGCGAATGGGACTTGCTTTGCAATCATTAACTCTGAATTGAGGTGATTCCCTTGATTGTTTGTACCAGGTACATGCGCAAATGGGACGTGCTTTGCAATCTTTAACTCTGAATTGAGGTGAATCCCTTGATTGTTTGTACCAGGTACATGTGCGAATGGGACTTGCTTTGCAATCTTTAACTCTGAATTGAGGTGAATCCCTTGATTGTTTGTACCAGGTACATGCGCAAATGGGACGTGCTTTGCAATCTTTAACTCTGAATTGAGGTGAATCCCTTGATTGTTTGTACCAGGTACATGTGCGAATGGGACTTGCTTTGCAATCATTAACTCTGAATTGAGATGAATCCCTTGATTGTTTATACCAGGTACATGTGTGAATAGGACTTGCTTTGCGATCATTAACTCTGATTTGAGGTGAATCCCTTGATTGTTTGTGCCAGGTACATACGCGATAGGGACTTGCTTTGCTTAGGACCCTATTCCTCTCCTGACTGATTCTCTGTCCCTGTCTCTACACAGATCCGTATGCCACAGTGTCCTTCCTCCATCAGAGCCAAAAGACTGTTACCGTACGCAACACACTCAATCCCACATGGGACCAGACCCTCATCTTCTACGAGATCGAGATTTTCACGGATCCCCAGGTCACAGAGAGCCAGCCCCCCAGCATCGTGGTGGAACTGTTCGACCAGGACACCTACGTAAGTGTGACCGTTGGGTGTCAGAGGTCAAATCACATAACATCCACTCTGTGAGCCCACAGTTTTTCCCTGTGAGCTCTTCTGGAATAGGTCATAGATTTTCCAGAACAACTGCATTAAAAATTTGAACAGGGAAAAGCTAAATTGTGAGCATGTCTTCAGTGTCTCACCGATGAGTGCTGTTGCGTCTTTGTCCTCCAGGGGGCAGATGAGTTTATGGGGCGGTGTGTGTGCCAGCCCTCCCTGACGCCCTCCCCTCGCCTGGCCTGGTACCCCATCCAGAGGAACGAGAAGTTTGCTGGAGAGTTGCTGGCGGCCTTCGAGCTGATACGCAGAGAGAAGGTAAGACTGCGCTCCCAGCTGCCGTTTCAACACTGAACACCGGAGTAGAGCGCACGCTGTGTATCTCGCGTCGTCTGTCAGTCTGTCTGTCTGTCTGTCTGTCTGTCTGTCTGTCTGTCTGTCTGTCTGTCTGTCTGTCAGTCTGTCAGTGGCTGATGGATTATGCTGACCCTTCCTGAAACCCTGAAATGTATTCTCTTAGAAGGCTCCCTTGTCTGTGTTTTATTAAGGTTACAGTAAATGCCCTGCCCAAGCATGCTATAGCTGTGCTTCGCCAGGGATTCAAACCTAAAACCCAAACCCCCCCACCAACGGCATGATGGCGAGCGGCCGCTCGATCTCGACGCTCACTCACCACAACGTCAGCGATGACACGGTGACCGATGGACTGGGGTTGTGCGACAGTGGCGATGTTTGTGCCTGATGCCATTGTCCTCTCAGAAGGACATGTGCCGAACAGCTGTAACGGCGAGAAACGTAAAAAAAATAAAAAATGAACGTTATGAGCGCCCAGTGACCCTGGGGTGTTTTGATTGACAGCTGTTATATCTCTCTTAAAGCAGGCAGTTTTGCCCCTGCCCAGCTGTGTACATTCCCGGGCAACTGATTGCAGGCGCATCGCACGTTCAACCTTCTATATCCAATGAGTCTTTCGAACCACAGATTACTGTACTGTAGATGTCCGATAGCCGAGGTTATGCTGCTTGTGTCTCATCGGCGCTTGTCTTGTAGATGTGATTGGATGCTTAAATGTTACAGTAGGAGGTGAGAGGTCATGGGGGGAGGGTGGAGGGTTAGACCGTCCCGCTGGCAGACACAGGCGCTGTGTTGTATCAGGGGCGCCTGGGTCCCGGGGGGCTCGCTCCCCTGATTTTTGATGAGTCTGCGTTCACATGTGAAAAGCCAGCTTTCCCAGCAGTTAGAGGCTAATTTAATAATGTCCTATGAAGTCATTCCCCTCGTTTCAGACTCATTAACTTCTGCTCTCTGTGTCTTTTTCCCACAGCCCGCCATCCATCACATTCCTGGACAGGAGGTTAGTGCGTGCCCCCCCCCCCTCCACCACCTTACACCCTACACCCTCCCAAATCCCCCCGGCATACCCCCGCCTCTGTCTCCCTCCCGAGTCCGACAGACACCGCCCTGCACTCCCCTCCCAGCCAACCATGGCGGGATAATTAGATTCAGCTCCTGAAATTCGGATAACGCCGCTGTACCTGCATCCAGCCAAACCAGCCGGCGCAAAGTGCAGATCGGGAGCGCCGTCTCGTTGCTCCTCGTCCCTCCCTTGACGTGGCACAGGTGGCTTGTGTTAGGACAGGCGAATCGCAGGGAAATCAAGTTAAAGTGCACACTTACGCCACCGCATGACAGCACAGCCACCCACATTCACTCATGCCTGGGGACCTGTTTATACCTGCGGATGACCCCTACAGAAACCGCCACTCGTAAACACACATGTGCACATGCATAAACACAAACATACTCCGCCCCCCCCCCCCCCACCCACACACACACACACACCAATGCATAATCAGCATAGACAACCACACATGCACACATACACCCACCCACACACGCACACACGCACACGCACACACACACGCACACACACACACACACACACACACACACACACACACACACACACACACACACACACACACACACACACACACACACACACACACGCACACACGCATACACAGACACACATAGACTTTTGACCCCACAGAAGAGGGGGGGGGGGAGCACTGAGGAGAACGCACCCATTCTCAGCGGGCTATTGGCATGGCTACATTGGGATCCTGATCAAAGTATTCAGTAACTCAGAGAAACTACATTTCTCCAATGTATTAGAGAGATTTTGGTTCCAGCTGAACTGGTGGCTAAATACAGTATGTACGCTGTTTGTACTCAGATCTGGCCCCTCAGGCTTGTGGGTTGGGTACCGATGGAGCAGACCTACGCATCGCGACCTGTTAGCATAGCGAATGCTGACGCTCAGACTGCGAGCGGGAGGTCTAATTGGAAACATGTGGGCTGAGCGCTGAACATGCGGGTGTGTGTGTGTGTGTGTGTGTGTGTGTGTGTGTGTATTTTAAAACATGTCGCGACTTTGGTAGGATGTTGGGCTAATGAGAAAAATAAACCGGGGAAGGTCTCCCTCGTATGAAGGGAGATTATGAAATTTGCAGCTTCCTGTTATTTCAGTTTGACTTGTCGAACCTGGAGCCTGATGTGATTGATGGACAGGCTTTGCACATTTGTAATGGAGCTCCGCTCAAATCTCCTCAGAGTCATGCTGTCAGCCGTCTCCATTAGAACCCCGTGCGTAGAAACACGATGACGTCATAAGCAGACTCCTTAGCAACAGTGTGTTCATGCTGTTCATCTAGAACAAGAGGACACTCTATAAGCATTACTCTGGATAATACCTAAAATTAATATATTTTCAAACATTGTATGCTGAGCTATATTTTATGAAATAACTGTCTTTTCCTCTCCTCCCCATGGAAGGAACTTTTGCCCACCACTTCTACCCTCGATGAGGTGAGTATACCTCACTGTGGAATGCTTGGGGGGCGGGGGGTTGAGTTCAGTTAGTATAAATTAATGACAAAACAAATGAGAAATAGATCAGAAAGAATATCAACTAGACCCTTCCGGAAGTATTAATTGAAATTTGGTGAATTATGTACAGTATACACTCTAAATACGATAAACACAATACAAAGTACAAGGAAATACAATATGCAATATGATACACTAGTGAAACTGGAAACCATTTATCCAAACCATGCTATGTGTATTTATATGGGTGTAAAAAATGAAGGCTGTTGGTTATTAAAAGTTTTAATGAGCTTTGTGCATCTTTTCCTTCTCTGTCTGTATGTCTGTCTGTCCTTGCTGGGTTCCTGGGGCATCCTCAGCTTGTACTCCCAGCCTTCCTCTCTGAGAACCTGCAGCAATGGGTACAGCACCTGCAACCCCACCCCTAATTCAGCATTCCCACATCCTCACCTCCACCCCTAATTCAGCACCCCACTTCCTCACCCCCACCCCTAGTTCAGCACTCCCACATCCTCACCTCCACCCCTAATTCAGCACCCCACATCCTCACCACCACCCCTAATTCAGCACCCCGCATCCTCACCACTACCCCTAATTCAGCATTCCCACATCCTCACCTCCACCCCTAATTCAGCACCCCACTTCCTCACCCCCAGCCCTAGTTCAGCACTCCCACATCCTCACCTCCACCCCTAATTCAGCACCCCACATCTGCACCACCACCCCTAATTCAGCACCCCACTTCCTCACCACCACCCCTAATTCAGCACCCCGCATCCTCACCACTACCCCTAATTCAGCACTCTCACATCCTCACCACCACCCCTAATTCAGCACCCCACATCCTCACCCCCACCCCTAATTCCTCACCCCCACCCCTAATTCAGCACCCCACATCCTCACCACCACCCCTAATTCAGCACCCCACATCCTCACCCCCACCCCTAATTCAGCACCCCACATCCTCACCACCACCCCTAATTCAGCACCCCACATCCTCACCACCACCCCTAATTCAGCACCCCACATCCTCACCACCACCCCTAATTCAGCACCCCACATCCTCACCTCCACCCCTAATTCAGCACCCCACATCCTCACCACCACCCCTAATTCAGCACCCCACATCCTCACCACCACCCCTAATTCAGCACCCCACATCCTCACCCACACCCCTAATTCAGCACCCCACATCCTCACCCCCACCCCCACCCCTAATTCAGCACTCCCACATCCTCGCCACCACCCCTAATTCAGCACCCCACATCCTCACCCCCACCCCTAATTCAGCACCCCGCATCCTCGCCACCACCCCTAATTCAGCACCCCCACACGTCCACCACACACGCCACATTTTAGCATTCCATACATAAGTCATGTAGCTTTACAGTAGCTGCTCACTGTGGGATTGCAGTAGCTAGTGTACAGATGGGCGCAGGCAGCGAGCACAGGCGACCAGCATCAGTGAGTGAGCCTGTGCCAGGAGAGCACAGAGATCGCTGATCACACACACAGGGCCTCTCGGACTGAGCTAGCACAGTGAATGTAAAGGCTGTGCACTGAGCCAAAGGCAGGGTTATAGGGGAGGAGGGAGTTGGAAAATGAGCTCTTCCTCCGATCTGCTGCAGGTTCTACCTCAGCTCGTATGGAGTCAACTCAAAGCAATCGCTTCTGTTTGTGGAACATTAGTTTAAATCATTGTTCATTTTACAAGTGGAATAAAACACTAACTTGGCTTAATGTAAAGTTCTCATAACTCACGCAAACACACACACACACAAACACACACAGACCCTCAGAAACACGCACACAAACAAACGCACACACACAGACACACACACTTACTTTCTAGCTCTAACTTACACTCATGAGCACATATGATGAATGGGTGATTTTAATCTTAACTGCAGTAGAATCCTGTGTTGCACAGCATGCTCGCACACACATCTCTCACTCTTTGAGCCTGTGCTTTGACTCAATCAGTCAGCATGCCACTCGCTGCTCTGCAATGCCTGCGTTTCTGTGTTTCTGTGCTGTTGTGCAGCGTTTAGCTGCCTCTGAACACGTCCCCCTTCTTAGACGAGTGAGGAACTTTTTTTCCCGGGAGCATATTTTTGGCATTCTTATTCTTTTTTGGGAGTTGCTTTCAGCATTTAGAAGCCATTTCAGATTAATGCTAAATTTGAAGTTAATTTTGAAGATTTTTTAACAGCATGATTTGTTTAAATTTTGTGTATACTCTCCTTCAACCTGTCTTAGCTTTTTTTTAAAAAAAAAAAAAAATTAGCATGCCTGATTATCACCTCTGTTTCTGTGCATGGTTACTGCATATACGTACAAGCATGTAGGTTGGGGTGTTGGTGAACACGAGTGCATGTGTGAACTTTGCATGTTTGCATTCATAATTCTAATTTATGCACTGCGGGGGGAGGTGCATTTACCTGATTCTCACCTGGCTCTCTGGTGTGTTCCTGCTGGCAGCCTGCGGAAACAGACCTGCCCTGCCCTCCTCCTCAGAGGGAGCCCAACATCTTCATGGTGCCCCAGGGGATTAAACCAATTCTGCAGCGCACTGCTATCGAGGTCAGCCTGATCCCTATGCCAAACTGAAGGGGTCCACATATCCACATATCACTTTTAAAGGGTTCTTACATGTAGCTGGTCCAGGACCAGTTTGATCACTAGCCTCTCGCTCTCGATGTAACCCTGTCCTGTTCACGCACCCAATCCTGTGATCAAAGACCTTCTAATGTGGCCGCTTTACCAAATTTTTTATTGTTTTACTTTTTGATACCATCCATGAACTCATGCTGTTACCCTATTTTGCCTAGCTTTTATTCTTTATTTTAATTTAATGTTATTCTTTATTCACCTGCCTTTTGGTGTCTTTCGCTAGACTTGTGACTTTTCTGTGAAGGCCCGTCCCATCTCATTCAATTTTGCACCCCGGTGTTACTGTTCGATGCCCAGTGGTGCCCTGTGGCTCCCTGGCCAATGCAGTGAGGTCGTGCGACCCTGTTTTACTTGCTTGTGCAGCTCTCTAGTGCCTCACCCTGGTGTGTGCCTGCAGATCCTGGCGTGGGGGGTGCGGAATCTGAAGAGCTATCAGCTGGCGAGCGTGACCTCGCCCAGCCTGCAGGTGGAGTGCGGGGGCCGCATGGTGCAGTCCTGCGTCATCCGCAACACCAAGAAGAAGCCCAACTTCGACGTCAACACACTCTTCATCGATGTGGTGAGTCCCGGGCCGGCTCCGCCCCACCTTTAGCCAATGGCAGCTGCCCCAATTCATTGTGTCACCCGAACAAGACTCAGTTTATTGGCCGGGAGATCTGAGAAGTCCGATAGATTTGCCGAGAGAGATATTAGGTGGGGGGTTTTTTAATATTGTTTTGCAGTTCTAAATTTTATGGAGCAAGATGGAGACACCCATGGCTTTGGGTTATAGTGGTAACCCAGTAACCACAACCCCCGTCCAGTAACCACAACCCCCGTCCCCCTTTTTTTTTCTCACAGCACCTTCCCTGTGAGGAGCTGTACATGCCCCCCATTGTGCTGAAGGTGATTGATAACCGGCAGTTTGGCAGGAAGCCCGTGGTGGGACAGTGCACCATCCGCTCCCTGGAAGAGTTCCGCTGCCTGCCTGAGAGCCTGGAGAGGGAATCTGAAGAGGAGGAGCATGGTGAGGGGAGGTGTCAGAGGAGGAGCTACAGGGCTTGGGGAGGGGGTCAGGGGAGGAGCTACAGTGTGAGGGACGGGGTAAGAGGTTGAGTGACAGTTTGAGGGGAGGTGAAGAAGGTAAACGGAAGGTCTTTCAATCGATGGGGTCTGTGGCTCAATGGCCCCTTTTTGTTAGTCATTATTATTCCTGGGCCATTATCAAAAGACTTACGGGCAAGTTTCCAATTAATGTTATTGAATCAGTGCTTACGCAACTTAAGATCAAGACATTGATTTTATTTGTACATTTCGCGAAAACTTGACTCCAAGACATGTTTTTGAGTTTAAAAAAATAATACTTGTGTTCAGACATCTGAGATGAATGCAGCAGAAAAGATTAAACTTGGTGTGACTCTTACTCCAAATATCCTATGAAGGCTGATCTGATAGACGAAACATCATATTTTGCAACTAAACACATGACCCATTGTACTTGTGAACTTGTTCATTATTTGGCTATGGTTACTGAATTTGCATCAGGACTGTAGTGAGTCAGTCATTAATATGGCATGGATAGTGTTCACAGCTGTTGAGCATATTCACATCCCAGTACATTTAATCAGTCGGTTCAATTCCCGGACAACAAATGTTTTAATTTCAGTTCATGTGCTATATGGTGACGATTGATTAACTTGTAAACTGACAGATGAAATCAAAGTGTGGACACCTGGCCACTGAAACCAAACCATTTGCGGAGTTCAAAGACAAGTCAAATGGCATCTGCTGGAAATACATTTTCAACAGCATTAATTGATCAAGAGACGTGCTGGAGCAGAAACCAGCACACACAGGGGGAGGGTCATGTGACTTGAGCTGGAAGAGCAGACTGCACAGTGTGGGCAGAATATGGGCAGTGTGGTTACAGTGAGGGCACAGTTTGGGCAGTGTGGTTACAGTGAGGGCACAGTTTGGGCAGAGTGTGGACAGTGTGGTTACAGTGAGGGCACAGTTTGGGCAGAGTGTGGGCACAGTGCGGGCACAGTTTGGCCAGAGTGTGGGCAGTGTGGTTACAGTGAGGGCACAGTTTGGGCAGTGTGGTTACAGTGAGGGCACAGTTTGGGCAGAGTGTGGGCACAGTGCGGGCACAGTTTGGCCAGAGTGTGGGCAGTGTGGTTACAGTGAGGGCACAGTTTGGGCAGTGTGGTTACAGTGAGGGCACAGTTTGGGCAGAGTGTGGGCAGTGTGGTTACAGTGAGGGCACAGTTTGGGCAGAGTGTGGGCAGTGTGGTTACAGTGTGGGCACAATGAGGGCAGAGTGTGGGCACAGTTTGGGCTCAGTGTGATCTCAAAGACATCAGGTATGTGTAAAAGAGTGCAGCGATGGAGCACATCATGAGGAACTGTTGCTCTCGCTCTCTCACTGCAGAAGAGATTTGCCACACGCCTCGTGATGACGTCCTAATCGACATCGATGACAAGGAGCCGCTCATCCCAGGACAGGTAGGCCCAGTGGAGATAGCGAAAAACCCCAATCGCTCACTCTCATTGGAGGAAACTCCATCCTTGATCCTTGTGTGCGCTGTGTCCACTTACCAATAATGCAGTGTGAGGTGAGGATCACGATGAGATCAAAGGCCTGGCTGCGCAGCAGAGCAGCCAGCATACAGTGAGTGAGTGAGTGAGTGAGTGACTGACTGACTGACTGACTGACTGACTGACTGATTGACTGATTGACTGACTGAGTGCACTTTGATTGCCTTTGACAGTTGAGCCTTATTTAAGTCGTGGGTTTTGGGCTCGTGTGTGACCAACTCCCAGCTCCCGGGACGCCCCAGTGCTGTTCCAGGGGTAGTTTTGCTGCGTATTTAATGATGGAATCACTACCTCATTTCCACCGCTGGTGTGGCTGGCCTGGATCTGCCTGACGGGTCCGGGGCCGCACCCAGCCAATAAAAAAAGCGACGCCAACTCCGGCCACGCTTGGGAGCCCTGAGATCGCAGGGCGCCGTGGCACAACGGGAGTGCGACGCGCTTTTGCGGGCTTGCAATAGATGCATTAATTTGTGTGTGTGTGTGTGTGTGTGTGCATGTTTAAGGGGCAGGAGCCATTCTGCAGGAGCTATTCAGTTGGGTTGGGTAAATGAGGTCTGCAGCACTGTGAAGAGGAGGGAGCAGGTTTGTCAGGTGCAACGCCTGCAGTCATCCTTCTCTGAGCAACACTACTAATGCTCAACAGGAAACCATGTTTCCAATATTCAGTAAAATTTTAAGGGTCAAATAGTTTCTCACCCATGGAAAAATAGAATATTTACGATGACTTAATTTTCACCCTTTGGGGATAAGTCATATAGTCTTATGTACTATTATGGCTGTGATTATGGTTTGGGTTCCAGTTAGTGTTAGGGATGAGGCAGGATTTTGGGTCATGTGCAGGAACTAGTGTTCGGGTTAGTTTTGGTTTCGGATAACCCAAAAATATTTTCCCTTTTGAAACCCATCTTAATGGAAAAAACACATATTTAAGATTACTCCATTTTCACATTTTGTGGTAAGTCTTATATTCTTATGTATTAAATCATCTCTGATAGAGCAAATTTTTCTTCACAAAAGTACATTTGATCCCTTTTGGACTCTCTGGTACGGTTGAAATATCAATAAACATGTTGCAGTGTATCTTGGGCTTACAAGGTGTTGAAATAACCAAGCAATTTGTTAAAAACAAATCCAGCAAAACACAATGTTTCAGCCCACTGTACATGGTATGCATCAACTCCATTGCCACCCGGAAAAAGAGGAAAGTTTGAGAGATAGCAGCCTGAAAAAGTCAAGTCAAACTGTGTTTGAAGGAGCATTATGAAACGGTTCAAGAAAAAGTCAACTTTGACTGTCAGTAAGAAGCACCGTTTTTGTTTCAGCCTATGGTCAGTCGCATATTTTGGTGCCACTCCAAAACCACAGTGGCTATTGTTCATGTGAAATATGTTTTGTTTCCTCAAGTCGCTGCTCATTAACGTGACAGAGGGATCAGAGGTTTATAACCTTCAGCAGAATTATAATAATACCCGTTGCGGTTTGGTTGGAGAACGTCTGGAACACAGAGGCCACTGACACCATTAATGGAGGGTTTTTGTTTTGAACATTCCATGTCCTTGATGGCTTCATTCAGCAAAGCCAGACACATGGGCACAGTTTATTTAATGCTCCCCACAACTGGGTTTTGGGGTTTCTTTTACACTCATGTTCCAGAAGTAGAGAGGTATCCAGCGTTATTGCTTGCGTCAGGTCCAGAGTGGTACCCCTTTGCTGAAATGCGCCACCCCCCACGCTGCCCTTTTCCGCCCTCCTGACAAGTTGATGGAGCGCCCCCATCAGGCGGGGGAAGACGGTGCAGGTGCATTATGTGCCGTAGCTATTGGTTAGATGTGGAGCCATGGCAAGCAAGGGACATTGCTGCCTCTGAAGAAAGAGTCAGCTCTCTAACCAAGGTGGAAGTGTGAAGTTTGAGCTGCACAAGCAACCATAAGTTCTCAGAAAATAATAGGAATATATCATGATAATGTCTTGATTTTTAAGAATCAAGATATTATTTAGAACCGGGGGTCTGAACTTCGACAATCCAAACAAAGGTAGGATGGAGAAGGTGTTGCAGAAGAACAATTTTTATTTTTTGTGAACAGGCTGTGGAAAGTTTAAACAGAGCCCATGTCACTGCGAGAGTTTGTCAATTCCCCCATCATGGCTACGGCTCTAAAAATATTAAAAAAATAAATACAAACAACGTTGAAAAAAAAAATTAGTGGGATTATGGAAATTGGAAAATTGTTTCCATTTCCCAGCTGTAAAATTTCAGCCTTTATTTGTTTAGTCACTGAATAAGAAAATAATAAGGAGGACCACTGCCCTTGCGGTTTCCGTGGCGTCGGCCACAGAAATGTGGGCTGTATCGCAGTTGTGCGGCTTGTTTATTTACGTTTTTGACCTTCGTTTCTGGCTGCTGCCGCTGCTGTTCCTGCTGCCGTTCTGTGTAACTGGGACGTCTCCTTCTTGAAGTGGAAAGATGAATTCTTTGCATTTGACCTTTTGCTATTTTCAAAAAGCCCACACCCAACACTTATAAAAAAAAAAAAAAAAGGCATTAACAAGCCTCTTTTGCTCTCTGCGTGTTGCGTTTTCCATTTAACTAATCCGAGAACATAATTTAATTTGTACTCTGAGCAATGTGTACGGCTATAAACTGCAGTATTTTATTTATTTTGATCCATTTTCTCCTGATCGAAAACTAACAATACTTGTTAATACTTAATACTTGCTGGATTAATTAATGCAAAGCCTCAGAAGTAGTTATTAGGCAATGCTGCCCGATGTGGTTAATTATGGCATAATTTGTCAGAACTGGGAACAGTTCTTAATTAGCTTCCACAGTTATCCAAGTTATCCGACTTCTTTTCAAGACTCCATTATTATTTGTACTTCTCAGTATGTCAACAGCAGCCATTACCATCTGCAACAGAGTCTAAATGGAGCCTGTGAGCTCAAATTTGATCCTGTGTTCAGCAAATTTGCTAGAGTGTGCCTGGAGCACCTTCCCACAGTGCTGAATAGCTCTGCTACCACAGCACAATGTGTTCTATTAGGAAATATGTGTTTATATCAGAGGGTTTTTTTGGTATGATTTGTCTGTTGGCAGTGGTGGTTGAGGACTGCCATAGAATGCTTCATTTGGGTCTGGGTAAATAAGCGGCCATGACCACAGAAATCCATGCGAGACAAGGCTCTGGGCATGTGCAGAGGAGAGAAGAGAGGGTGAGCGACCCCATCGCAGCGGCGGCTCCTCCAACGCAGGAGGTATTTTAATGCGAATAAAACGTGCCGCGCATCAAAACCTCGGGCTTTGGCCACAAGTCTCTGTCGATGTGGGATTCCTGTGTCCTGAGGTTAGTACCCCGGCACACATACACACACACGCACATACAGACATGCGCACGTTCGCCAGAACGGTCCCAAAGAGCAGGATGTTTGAAGCGTGGCGTAATGTTTTGGGGGGGGCGGCTTGATTTACCACTTGTCATGTTGCGGTGTTGTGGCGAGGCCTGGGGGGGGTACTGGGGTTCCAAACCCCCAACCCCCTCCCACCTCTCCCCTTATTTAATGTAATTTACATTTGGGGCTTCTTCGAGCCGGGGAATGCGAGGCCGGATTGCTTTGGCCACTGGCGGCTGTCTCCGCGTTCCCATCATGCCTTCCAGACAGGAAGTGAGCAACCATGACGAAAAGGTGCCACTGTTGTGCTACTGTTTGGAACCTCGTCACCGGACCATCAGGGCTGCATGCTCTCTCAGGACGAGACGGAGGAAGCGAAGGCCGTTGAGTGCGGCCAGCGGCTGGATGAGTCAGCGGTTTTTATTTTTATTTTTATTTTTTTTATTTTTACCCCTGGCCCTGTTCCTTACTTCTCAGTGGCAGTACAATGGATGATGCAGATGCAAATGGTGATTGGTGGATACGTTCTACTGCTCCCTAGTAATTCCCACAAAGATCCCAGAAGTATAGTGCCAGAAAGTGTCCACCAATCACCATCAACGTTGTTCATGCCAACATAATCCATGATTGGTGGAGCTCCTGTCTGTTTTCTCCCAGATAGGTGATGTCATAACTGTCTCATCCTTAATCTATTATCCCTGGAGATCTAAGATGGGCAGGCTGAAGACCTACCTCCTGAATCAAGGGTTTTCCTGCTAGCTGACAGACATGACAAGGGTCCACAAGGAGGGCAGGTGGCAGTGTGTCTGTCTGACCTTCTGTCTGATCAAGTCAGCTGAAAAAAACAAAAAAAACAATAGTTTTCAGCTCCAAAATACCTTGTTCCTCGTGTTTAAAAACCTGAGAACACTAAAATAAACTGTCTTGTGCATTAGGAGAAACCTAACCCACCCCACCCTAACCCAAACCTAACCCTCCCTCCCTTCCCGTACAGCGTACAGAAAGCTGCAGTGTGGTCCCGCTATGTGGTCACGACCCGCGGCATACTGTGGATGAAAGTATCTGTCACGTGTTCCTGCATGAGTGAGCGGACGAGGCAGTTCCACAGAAAGACAGGACCGCGGTCGGCTCTTGCCGTTTTTTCCGCCATCGTGAACAGGTCAAACAGCGTTCCTCACGTGGGAAGTGGATGGTGATCTTGGGAGCCTAAGGGCAGTGGGTGCGGGATTGGCGGTCTCCGCGGTTACCCTTGGGGGGGGGGGGGGGGGGTGCTGTGGTGCAATGGCGCAGTGTGATGTGATCCCTCACATAAACAGACAATCGCCAACCAAAGGCCTGCTCCTAATTAGGCTGTGTTGGAGAGGGTAGAGAGAGGGGAGAGAGGGGGGGGGAGAGGAGAGAGAGGAGGGTAGAGAGAGGAGGGGAGAGAGAGGGCCCATTTTTGAGTCTCTCTGCATGATTGTATATATAATGCCCTGGCACTATACTCCGGCAGCCGCTGTAACGGGTCGGAGGCGTCCTCAGATGTGGCAAATTTTGCTCCCCGCCTGACCCGCCCCTCTCACCACAGGCGCCACAACAGCCTCACCCCCCCCCCCCCCCCCCCCCATTCCAGGGGAGAGGGAGTGCGCAATGACAGCCATCGCCACGGTGGCAGCAGGAATGATCAGTCCTTGGAGGCTGTGTTGGCCCCTCTGATCGTCCGCGATCCCTAGTAGCCCCCGGCTCGGACCCCCTGCCAGGCAGGTAGCCGGCATCCTGAGATGCAGAACATCCAGGTGTGCTTTGTGTTCACCTCTCTCAGCCTTAGGTTCATGGATCCTCATGGTATTGAATAGAGTAGCATTTAGCATGGGCATGCATGTTGCCTTGTATTGAGGGGGTGGTAATCTTTTTTTGACATGGTCCCATTTCTCCACATCCCTGCCCTCAGCTCTCACTGCTTTGGAGTTTTTTTTTTAATGTGAGGTCTTGTAAAAGAGAGGAGGCGATGGGAGGGGAGCGCTGTTTCAAAGCTCGGTCGTGACGTCACGTAACTGCTTCTGTCAGTGAAGTTACAGCGTGGTTGCTACATCTGTGCTGAGGGACTGCTTATCTACCATTTGTCCAGAAACTAGCTAGACACGCCTCCTTGGAAGGGCTGTCTTGGGGAAAATAAACACTTTCCACACAATCGCAATCTGCCCTGTGCCATTTGACCTCTGACCTCAACTAAATTACCTAAAATGTCAGCTCACATAAATGATTGGCCAAATTAAATAGTTTTTTTTATGGACTCCACTGACAGATACAGAAGCTTCCTTGCCCACGCCTGTAGGACAGCTAATGGCTAAATGATGAGTCTAGATGGGTTAAGGGGCCCCGTTCTTGTCAATGTTCTTTTATCGTTGTTATGTTCCTTCTTGTGTTCCATTTGCCAGACAGCAGAGCATATGTGTTCTTTTAGCACTATGGGAGACTGTATAATGTGCTGGCTGAAGGTAAGGGCAGGTCTTAGTCAGGGTTTTGATGCCATTATTGACTGGGTATGACACAAAGGGAATTTCACTGCGGGAATATTGGCCACCCAGAGTCTGTCCAGGTGGACAGACTTATCACAGGCTGCTTTTATCCTCTGAAATAGCAACAAATTACACGTTTCTGCAACACTACAAGTCTCCAGAGGAATTTCTGCTTGAGAATAATTTTTTTTAATTTACCTTATGGAATGTATTTTATGGTTGTTATTTTATGAGGCTGACGCTTTCATACCAAACAATTTGCAAAACTTACGATGGCACGTTTACTGCACGATGACTCTGGTACTAATTTGAGCTGTGTTGTGTCTGCAGCCAATTACGGTATTGCCTTTGTGCTGCAGAGAAAGAGAGTGAGAGAGAGAGAGAGAGAGTCAGTCCTAGTTGCCTTCTCCACTGTGAATCTGGTAAAATGATTATTCGAGACGTACTTAAAAAATATAGCCAATTCTTGAAAATTATCCAGGAAAAATAAGAAATGATTCAGAAACTCATTCTTTATTGGTGATTCAAATTCGTTAAGCTGGACCTCCGTGTGGTTCACGAGTGAAAAGTTGCTTTTAGAGCAACGACCGCACGGTTCTGACCAAGTTAAGTCAGACTACTGTCGGTGTGACCCTCTAGTAGCTCAAGCATTTTGCTGCTCCAGTGACATACGAGTGGAGACCAAGTGGTTACACTCTGCGGCTGGACCAGACCTCAAAAATCCACTGACTCTCAGAAATTCAGACACCCTAAATTCTCAAGCTTCAGCTTTGGCAAGGAACAGGTGAGTTACTCTGCCTAAAATTATCACTAATTCATTTAGAGATGGGTAATACATTTAAATTGAAACTAAAGCACATAGTGAGTTTCCAGGCTGCAGTTCCCATTTTAGGCAAACCAAGTCAGGGGTGTCTTTTCTTTAAAGCCCTTCCTTATTCATCGGAACCCTGCTCACTCACTCACGCGCGCACGCACGACCAAACATGCATCTTCAGTGTTAATTCAACTCTTTATATGAGCCCACACTAGTTAGTCTAAGGTAGTCTGTCACTGAAAAATGTACTCTATCAGAACTGATTTATACTTTTGGCTGTGCAGTCCCACACCAAACAAACAGCAAGCTACTCTGAAGGTTATACACTTGTGTGTGTTTAGGCTGTCTGGCCAGTCAGTCTGTACGGTCAGCTGTCTGTGGCCAGTCTGTATGTACGGTCAGTTGTCTGTGGTCAGTCTGTATGTACGGTCAGTTGTCTGTGGTCAGTCAATATGTACAGTCAGCGGTCTGTAGTCAGTCTGTATGTACGGTCAGTTGTCTGTGGTCAGTCTGTATGTACAGTCAGTGGTCTGTGGTCAATCTGTATGTTCGGTCAGCGGTCTGTGGTCAGTCTGTATATACAATCAGCGATCTGTGGTCAGTCTGTGTGTACAGTCAGTGGTCTGTAGTCAGTCTGTATGTATAGTCAGTGTTCTGTGGCCAGTCTGTATGTACGGTCAGTGCTCTGGTGTCAGTGCTCGGTTTTGTTGTCCAGCCCTTAATTGTGTACCCTGAAGGGGGCACTGACCTTTATGGGTGCAGGGGCTGGGATCCCCTTCTGCAAATGAGCGGGACGAAGGGGGAGGGGTTGGGGGCGGGGGTTTGATATGTTACGATAAATACCCCCACAACACCAAAGAGCTGCTGAGGGATGGGGGCTTAGAATCATTTTGGGGAGCCAGGGACCGCAGGCCACTCTCTCACCACAGACCAAAGAGAGGGGGGTCTGGATACAGGGCCCCGTCCTCCATGTGCCAGAACAAGGCCAGCGTCGGGCCCACAGCCTCCACCAATGGCGGGTGTCTGGAGACAACCTTTCATGGAGACGAATACTGATGACTGTGTCTACATCCTGTTGTAAAGCTTATAAAGTGGAGCCGAAAACTCCACTAATCACTGAGGCAGATTAATGGCTTTACAGTGTCACCTGAATCTCATCTCTCTAACATTCCCACATTATGTCATTCTCAAACATGCAAGATTGCGCGTGAACCATCCTTCACATTATATTCAAAGTTTATTGTGTGTGTGTGCGTGCATGTGTGTGTGTGTGTGTGTGTGTGTGTGTGTGTGTAATTGTTTGTGGGTTCACAAGTGAGTATGGTGAAACAACACAATCATGTGTTTGCTCACAACGTTCTAACATTTCAATAGTGAGTGCAAGTTTTCTGGTATAATTGTCTGATGACATAATGACTGACATTCCATTGAGAATCATCCTTTCATGTGGTCCTGCCTGTATCATGTGTGTGTGTGTACGTATATGCTGTGTGTATCTGACTGTGTTTGAGTGTCTGATCAGAGAGTCTTACCAGCTGGAAATGAACCACAGCCTTATGTACCTACTCCCTCCTATTGTGTTAGGGTCAAATTTGACCCGTTTTCAAGTTAAGATATGTAATAAATACCATCTAGTTTTTTTTATTGGAACAAGGCTTCATGATATCCTCAAAAACAGCTATATAAACACAACAAAACCAATTGTCACCATTTTAGTCAATTCTGAAGGTCTCTAAAAAAAAAAGTTACATCTGTGGTGTTATGGGTCAAATATGACCCGGCTGAGAATATTGGCTATTGATAGTATGGCATGCATCATTGAAAAGTTGTGGGTAGCTCTGTGGATCAAATTAGGCTCAAACAAGATTCATCTTTGACTCTAGACACCCCACCCCTCCCCTTCCCTTCCTCCCTGGGAACAATTATTTTCTTGCAGTATGGACTTGTACTCCCAATCCCTCTGGCACCCCTCCCCCCACGGGAACTCAACCTTTCTCACAGAATATGGACACTGACACTGAAATTGAACTTGAACATGAACACACACACACACACACACACACACACACACACACACCATCTTGTTCATGTTCAATGTTCAATTTGAATGTGTTATTTTGAACACACACACACACACACACACACACACACACACACACACACACACACACACACACACATACAGAAACACTCTTGTTCATGTTCATGTTCAATTTGCATCCGCTATTTTTAACAAAATAAAGTTTGGTTTATAAAAAATAAAGGACTTTTTACCTTTTTTCTAACATAGATATACAGATCTTTTCCAAAAAATTTGAATATCATGGAAAAGTTGTTTTTTTTTCCATAATTCCATTCAAAAAGTGAAACTTTCATAGATTATAGATTCATTACACACAAAGTGAAATATTTCTAGCCTTTATTTGTTTCATTTTTCATAATTTTGGCTTACAGCTCCAGAAAACCCCCAAAACAGTATTTCAAGAAATTAGAATAGTGTGTCGAAAATTTACTTCAGTTATTTCAGAGAATGAGTGGAGTGGCTTGACTCGAGGAATCCGACAGTTGTAGCCCATGTCCCGGATACGTCTGTACGTGGTGGTTTTTGAAGCACTGACTCCAGCCTCAGTCCACTCCCTCTGCATCTCCGCCAAATTTTGGAATCGTCTTTGCTTGACAATCCGCTGAAGCCTACGGTCATTTCTTTTGCTTGTGCACCTTCTCCTGCCACATTTTTCCCTTCCACTAAACTTTCTATTGATATGCTTGGACACTGCACTCTGTGAACCGCCAGCCTCCTTAGCGATGACCTTTTGTGGCTTACCCATCTTCTGGAGGGTGTCAATGATGGTCTTCTGGCCAATTGTCAAGTCTGCAGTCTTCCCCATACTGAACCAAACTGAGATAAACTTTGCAGGTGTTTTGAGTAAATTAGATGATAGTGTGACACTCAGTCTAAAACATTCATTCTCTGAAATAACTGAAGTAAATGCTGATTTTCAACACACTATTCTAATTTCTTGAAATACTGTTTTGGGGGTTTTCTGGAGCTGTAAGCCAAAATTATGAATAATTAAACAAATAAAGGCTAGAAATATTTCACTTTGTGTGTAATGAATCTATAATCTATGAAAGTTTCACTTTTTGAATGGAATTATGGAAAAAAAAAAACTTTTCCATGATATTCTAATTTTTTGGAAAGGATCTGTATACGGATCAATTTTGACCCGTAACACCACAGATGTCACTATGGTTAATAATATAAAGTTCTAAAAAACCCACAAGCAATTTATTCTAGAAAGTGTGTTCTAATATTAGTCTATAATAGTCAGATAACATAATTAACCGTTGTCTTCACTATAGGAAATATAATGAGTGAATTTAAACTTTTTTTTAACTGAAAACAAGTGGTATATTGTAAGATAAATGGTCTTAAGACCATGAAAATTTTTTTTAAAGCAGTAATTGTATGGTTATGAATGCATAATAAGTTAGTTATGAGGTAAAAAACAATATTGGATGATAATCATTGTTTTTTGAGTGTTTTGGGCTGAGTTACATCATGGGTCAAATTTGACCCGCTAACACAAAAGGTGTGGACAACTTTCTAACACATTAGGAGGGTTAAGTTTAATTGTGCCAAATTCATAAATACAGTGGACAAGCTGTCATTTGAATACATAAGTCATTTGAATTTGCATATTTTCAGTTGCATGAGATGGTAGGTCAAGGGCATGATTTAGTTCCAGCCGCTGTTGCCTTGACTGCACGTAATCAGCTAACCCAAATGCTTTTGATTTATAGCCTGCAGACGGTTCCAGCTCCGCCATTATTAACATCTCATCCTCACGAACCAGTCTTCATGTACGTATGATAGTTATGATTCTGTGCTTCTCTCTCTCTCTGTATCTCTGTATCTCTCTCTCTCTCTCTCTCTCTCTCTCTGTAACTGTGAGGGTAAGTGCGTGCACACAGCAGGTACTTATGCACTGAAAGTACCCTGACAAAGGGGGCAAACTAAAACTGACATATTTTATCAACACATTCTGTGAACTCCCAATGCTGTAAAAAAATTTTTTTTTACCCCCCTTTACCCCTGAGTCACACTGTACCCCAGCGTTCACAGTGTCCTTAAACGGTGGCCATGTTGGTACTGGGGCTTATGATGTCAGAGGAAGTGGAGTGAAACCATGTCATGGTCTGACCTGAACACAGCCTCAGACTGTCTCCCGGGGCAACTGTGCATTCCACCAATCAGGTGCAGAGCAATCACAGGGAGATTCAGAATCAGGACATGGGTGATATCACAGTAGCAGTGTTGGGCTCAAGGGGCAGAATTCAGATGCTGAACTCTTCCTGTTGTCAAGGTGTAAGACGTTCACCACCCCTCTATCTGAGCACAGTTAGCTTAATCCAATTAGAAAACATGCTTAAGAAAGTTAAGAAACAAGATAAGAGCACAGATTATTTATTTATTTATTGTGTAGAGCTTCTTGTTCTCATTATGAACTCAGTTCATAAGTTTCTCTCTCTAAGAGCCTTAAGGCTGTGTGAGCCAATGTGCGGTTCTCACATTGCACGGCTCTGAAACCTTTTCCACTGGCTGGTGGCTGGTTACAGTAAGCTTGGGGAGGATTTAGTGCTTAGAGAGGAGGGTTTTTGCGCTAAACGCTCTCTAGAGTGCAGTCAGAGCTGTGTAAATAAGCATCAGCAGGGTGTCCCGCCCGACATCCCGAAAGCAGGAGGCTCCCGTTTCTCTCCCCTCTGCTCCTCGGGTTCGGGGGGGGGGGGGGGGTTGGGGGTGGGGATGGGGTGGGGGGGTGAGGTCCTTGACCGGGCTTGACCGTGAAGTTGGGGAATGCTGTGGCTTGGCCTCTGTTCTACCTGCCAGCTCTCTGCCCCACCCCACCCACCCCTACCCCCATACTAGTTAAAGGTTTGATTTCAAATGGCAAACCAAATTTGCTTTATTATTTGTATCTGAGCCTATAAAACCCTCTTCTGTTACGGTTGAAATTGGTTACAGGGCGCTCCTCCACCACGACGCCAATGCGATGGATGCTGTTTCTTATTAAGCCCCAGGAAGCTTAATTGAATAATATGTAGTGCTGGGGTTTTTATCTGAGCTCCAAGTAACTCTGGAATTTGCATTGAAATCACTGTGTGTGTATGGATGTGTGTTAGAGTGTGTGTGTGTGTGTGTGTGTGTGTGTGTGTGTGTGTGTGTGGCTACATGTGCGTGTGACTGTGTGTATGTATGTGTATACGGGTGTGCATGCATGTGTATGCGTGCATGTTTGCATGTGTGTTAATGTTTGTGTGCACACATGCACGCCTTTGTGTGTGCATGTGTGTATACATGTGTTTGTGTGTGGGAGAGTATATGTATGTGTGTGGGTGTGTGTTTGTGTGCTTATGTGTGTACGTGTGTCTGTGTGTGTGAATCTTTGTTTGTGTGCATGTGTGTGTGTGTGTGTGTGTGTATGTGTGTGTGCTTGCGTGGGTGTGTGTGTCTGTGTGTCCTCATGCACGTATTTAGATTCAGGCTCTGGGAGATGACAGGCCAGGTTTAGCTCAGTCAACCCAATCGGGTCAAATGTGACCTGGTTCTCTCACCGCCAGCGTCATACCATGGGCCCTCTGACTCTCCCCAGCCATAGAGCCTATTAAACCTTTGATAGTGGCTTGTTTATATCATGCTCCAAATGTAGCACTGACTTTGTCCTGCTGGCCAAGATATGGAGGCTTCTCTTTCTGAAAACAAAGATATTTATTTTATTAGAAAATATTCAAACCAGATGATCAAAACCTAAATTTTCTCTCTCCCCAAAGCCAAAGTAAATAAGGCCATTAAAATATCCCCGACGCGTATCCCTCCAGCCAGACATCAGTGATGAGGAGGAATGAAAGAATGGTGCATTTAATCAGTTTTTCTCTAATTAAATTTTCAAGATCCAGGATTTAAGACTGGAGAGAATCACGCTGGTTTTATGCTGTGCTGCATTGCTCTGAGGAAGACAGCTTCAGCAGCTTTATGTGATTTCAAGAGTGGGGTGACACGTAGCTGCAGTAATGTGTTTTCACATGTCGGGGTATCCTGATACAGATCATCTGTGTTTGATCCCTTGTCATCGTTGCCGTTTGACAGTAGCTTCAGTAATGGGTAAACCCCCCCCCCCCCCCCCCCCCATTTTCTCAACCTTTTTTCTTCTTCTGATCATGACAAATTGTACATAATGAGCAATTAAGCCTCGTTAGTCACGGCAAGTAGGAACGTCTCTCCGTGATCTGGAAGGAGAGGCGATCCAGCTCGCCTGGACACAGATCTGATTGAAACCACACGAGAGGGTGATGAAAAAGAGCATGAGAGAGAGAGAGCCCAAACCGCTCTGCCTTCCTCACCAAATTCCTCTGCCCATACGCCGAGTTCACTGAAGGGATTATGCCCAGTCTCAAGAGCAGAGAGACGGGCAGACGCTCAGAGTGTGATCATCTAAAACAGACCCAGCCATGGATAATGTACAGTAGCTGATTCGCCTAAATGGCAGGTCCATATTTCTGTGCAACTACAGATTGAAGAGATGTATGGATACTGTGCACAAGTTGTAGATGTTGTTTGTGTATGTGTTTGTGTGTAAGTGTGTGTGTGCATGTGCGTGCGTGCATGTGCGTGTGTGTGTGTGTGTGTGTGTGTGTGTGTGTGTGTGCATTTTTACGTGCATAATATATATTTTGTTTGTGTGTGCATATGTACATGCATACATTACATGTGTATATGTGTTTGTCCACAGTTTCACAGGGAAGGTTAAGTTGTATGATGCCGTTAATCCATTAGCCAGCCAAAAACGCTTTGTATAAATATTCCAAACTTTTAAACGGTTTTCTCTCGCTCTCGCTCGCTCGCTCTCTCTCACGCTCACTGTTTCATTGTCTTTAGCCAAATGGCTACATGTGCAACCACAGAGCCCATTACCCATTGTCTATGAGCTGCAGATCACTGTAGGTGAGAGGGCATGGGTGGATTCGCCTCCATCACGCGAACGCTCCCCGGGAACGTGACGCACTGGAAAATCTGGCACTCAGAACATCTGCCCATATGCCTGCTCCGTGCCGTGCAAATTAGCACTCGATTTACACAGACCACAATAACTCTGGATCAGTCCTTCTCTTCAGCTAAGGGGGAATGTGGCGTTCAGACGTTGGCATGCGGCTGTTCCGCCAAAAGAGTCGATTCTTAAACTCGGGATGGAGGCTGAAGGAGGGTGGCCAGTCTGGACCAGCTGAAACCTGCACTCAAATTCCAAATTGCAAATTTCTATAGTTGCGTGTCACAAATTTCCCAAGGCTGTTTTCAGAATAGTTTATCATTCCTTTCTGTACAATGGAGGACGAATGGACTTGGATTCATGCAGTTTTTTCCACAGAGTGCATTTTGATTTATCCTCTATTGTTAAGAAGCTACAGTATTTACCAAGCCAGATTTATTTCTCCCCTGGACAGTTTTGTCCATTATTCTCCTGAGCTGATCTCTGTGAAAGTGACCTGTAGTTACCTTCTTCTCCCATTGGGTTCCCTGCCTTATTCTGCATGGGGGTGCCCATTGTTAGTTCTGTTGGATCAGCATATTGTATTTACCTGGCTCATTCTGGATGGGTTATTTCATGGTTAGTTCTGTTGGATGAGGATATTGAATTTCCCTGCCTGGTCTCCCACCTCCTCCACCCCCATACTAGTTAAAGGTTTGACTTCCAATGGTTGGAATATGGTTGTATATGAGCATATAAATCCCTGCTCTCATGGGGTCTCGTGTCCACTCCTCTCTTTTGCACCTGTTATCCCTCTCTCCAAGACCACCTCTGCAGTGCATTTCCCATCCTCCAATCCCCCCCCCCCCATCTGGGTCTGGGTATATTGATCCAGCATTTCTCCCCTTCTGTTTAGAAATATTCACCCAGTATCCCCCTATATTTAGAAATATTCACCCAGTTTCCCCCTGTAGGACCCCCCCATCTGGGTCTGGGTATATTGATCCAGCATTTCTCCCCTTCTGTTTAGAAATATTCACCCAGTATCCCCCTATATTTAGAAATATTCACCCAGTTTCCCCCTATAGGAATATTCACCCAGTTTCCCCCTATAGGAATATTCACCCAGTATCCCCCTGTAGGAATATTCACCCAGTTTCCCCCTATAGGAATATTCACCCAGTATCCCCCTGTAGGAATATTCACCCAGTATCCCCCTATAGGAATATTCACCCAGTATCCCCCTGTAGGAATATTCACCCAGTATCCCCCTATAGGAATATTTACCCAGTATCCCCCTATAGGAATATTCACCCAGTATCCCCCTGTAGGAATATTCACCCAGTATCCCCCTATAGGAATATTCACCCAGTATCCCCCTATAGGAATATTCACCCAGTATCCCCCTATAGGAATATTCACCCAGTATCCCCCTGTAGGAATATTCACCCAGTATCCCCCTCTAGGAATATTCACCCAGTATCCCCCTGTAGGAATATTCACCCAGTATCCCCCTGTAGGAATATTCACCCAGTATCCCCCTATAGGAATATTCACCCAGTATCCCCCTCTAGGAATATTCACCCAGTATCCCCCTGTAGGACCCCCCCATCTGGGTCTGGGTATATTGATCCAGCATTTCTCCCCTTCTGTTTAGAAATATTCACCCAGTATCCCCCTATATTTAGAAATATTCACCCAGTTTCCCCCTATAGGAATATTCACCCAGTATCCCCCTGTAGGAATATTCACCCAGTATCCCCCTCTAGGAATATTCACACAGTATCCCCCTGTAGGAATATTCACCCAGTATCCCCCTGTAGGAATATTCACCCAGTATCCCCCTCTAGGAATATTCACCCAGCATCCCCTTCTAGGAATATTCACCCAGTTATCCCCCTGTAGGAATATTCACCCAGTATCCCCCTATAGGAATATTCACCCAGTATCCCCTATAGAAATATTCACCCAGTATCCCCCTATATTTAGGAATATTCACCCAGTATCCCCCTGTAGGAATATTCACCCAGTATCCCCCTATAGGAATATTCACCCAGTATCCCCCTGTAGGAATATTCACCCAGTATCCCCCTATAGGAATATTTACCCAGTATCCCCCTATAGGAATATTCACCCAGTATCCCCCTGTAGGAATATTCACCCAGTATCCCCCTATAGGAATATTCACCCAGTATCCCCCTATAGGAATATTCACCCAGTATCCCCCTGTAGGAATATTCACCCAGTATCCCCCTATAGGAATATTCACCCAGTATCCCCCTGTAGGAATATTCACCCAGTATCCCCCTCTAGGAATATTCACCCAGTATCCCCCTGTAGGAATATTCACCCAGTATCCCCCTGTAGGAATATTCACCCAGTATCCCCCTATAGGAATATTCACCCAGTATCCCCCTCTAGGAATATTCACCCAGTATCCCCCTGTAGGACCCCCCCATCTGGGTCTGGGTATATTGATCCAGCATTTCTCCCCTTCTGTTTAGAAATATTCACCCAGTATCCCCCTATATTTAGAAATATTCACCCAGTTTCTCCCTATAGGAATATTCACCCAGTATCCCCCTGTAGGAATATTCACCCAGTATCCCCCTCTAGGAATATTCACACAGTATCCCCCTGTAGGAATATTCACCCAGTATCCCCCTGTAGGAATATTCACCCAGTATCCCCCTCTAGGAATATTCACCCAGCATCCCCTTCTAGGAATATTCACCCAGTTATCCCCCTGTAGGAATATTCACCCAGTATCCCCCTGTAGGAATATTCACCCAGTATCCCCCTATATTTAGGAATATTCACCCAGTATCCCCCTATAGGAATATTCACCCAGTATCCCCCTATATTTAGGAATATTCACCCAGTATACCCCTATAGAAATATTCACCCAGTATCCCCCTATATTTAGGAATATTCACCCATCACGCTCGTATTACTTGAATCTATTTGCATACTGAATGTTCACCAATATTCCCCCTTTCATCCTGCAGGATTTACCCAGCAGCTGCTCTTTAACCATGAATATTCACCTACAGACTCTCTCCACAAATAATATTCACACAGTATCCCTCCCCCAACCCAGGTACAATGAACCAACCGTTGTATTTGCACCCGGATATATTCAGCCATCATTTCCCCATGCAGTTCTTATCAACCTCAGCCATTTTACCCAGCATTCCCCTGGACCCTGGCACATCCAGCCAACGTGGAGCGCACCTTCACACATACGGTAGACTTCTCTCCCCCTTCCCATCTTTGGCACAGAGTCTCTCAAACACTCACATACACAATCCCAGCCCCGTAATCCTTGTTATAACAACAAAGGCTAAAGCCTCACCCGATTAGAGCCCCGCAGGTATAACTGGGGGCAGGCATACAAAAGCAGAGCATGTCGCCCCTGCCCTGGTGTAAGAGCACGAGTTGGGGGAGCGAAACCCGGTATTATGGGGGCGGTCCCCGTGTGCTTGCTAGTCCTCTGTAAAAGCTGAAAAAAAACTGAAAACCCCCTCACTGCATACCCATCTGGTTTATTGAGTGTGCTGGCTTGGGGCGGCCATGTTAGCTGGCAGCATCTGTGTCCGCTGGTCCTCGAGACGGGTCAAAGTCTGGTGCCTTTCAACCCCCTAGCTCTGGATCTATACTATGCTAGCGCCTCTCCCCTGACACTTGAACTTTGACCCCTGGTGTTTAACGCCGGCCAAGGCCCTTGTCTCCCAGCATGTGCTGCCCCTTTTCCACACGATGACGTCAAAAATAAAAAAAATAAAACTAATCTCTCACCTTGTGGCCTCAGAATAATTCCCTGAGAAAAAACATCTTCCTCCTTAGCACAATGCAGGCAGAGGTCTGGAAAAACGCAGGCCGGGGGCGTGTGTGAGAAAAACGTTGAGAGAAAGCCTCTTTGTGGAGGAGAAGTCTCTGCTTTGTTGCTGAGCGTGCTCTCTCGTGCAGACACACACACGCACACAGCCATCCTATGCCATGTTAGGGATCTTTGTTCTGTTTCTTATTGCGTCATCAGTCTGCTTCCAGCTTCGGTCCTGTGTGGGAGAACGTGGGGGTGGGGGGGTCATGCTATTGGGATGATGTGTTGGGGAGGTGGGGGTGGGGGGTCGTGCTATTGGGATGATGTGTTAAGTTAACTGTTGCACTGGATAATCTGTCCCCTGGTGCTATTCAAAGTCTTTGTGATCTTTTTTTTTTTTGGGGGATTTTCCTTGCGGTTTTCCACATCACGGCCGGACGGTGTCGTCAGCACTGGCTGGTCTTTGTGTTCTTTCTGTGAGAAACGCGGCGCTTGCCAAAATCGGAGGGCTCCGTGCTATTTCAGTATTCCGGCCCTCCTGAAAGTAGAGCCTGGGTAAACCCCCTACGTTTCGCTGTCCTGTCAGAAGACTTCATACATTTCCATTATCAACGCTTGTAAGCAATGCGGAAAACGTTTGTCCTTGTTTTGGCTTTAATATAAAATGTATCACCGAGTTTGATAAAGGGCAGTGTTGAAGGTGCTCATAATGCTTCATTTTTATCACCTCCCGTCACATTATTAGAGTTTTAAAATAACTCCCTATGATCCTGCCGTTACTGAGTAATATGTCTGAGCGTTGAGGGTCCTGTTAAAGGGGCCGAGGAGGCGGTCCCGCTCAGCCTGGTCCCAGTATGATGGGAATTGGCAGCCCAGGGGCCCTGGTGTGTTGGCACCGGGTGCCTGGCAGACTCCCAGTCAGACTGTGGTGGAGTTAAATGCCACACGTGTCAGAGAGGAGAGCCTGGGCTGGTGCTCAGTCAGAGCTCGTTACGCTGCTGAGAAACATTGGGTTACTCCACAATTTTTGGATTGAACCGAGAGGGATGCCTGCACGTGTGTGTGTGTTTGTGTGCGTGTGTGTGTGTGTGTGCGTGTGTGTGTGTGTGTGTGTGTGTTTGTGCGTGTGTGTGCACTTGTGTGTGTGCACGTGCGTTTATGCGTGTGTGTGCACATGTGAGTGTGTGTGTGTGTGTGTGTGTGTAGCTGATGGTGGGCATGTGTGTGTGTAGCCAATGGTGGGTGTGTGTGTGTGTGTGTGTGTGTGTGTGTGTGTGTGCATGTGTGCGTGTAGCTGATGGTGAGCGTGCGTGTGTGTAGCTGATGGTGGGCGTGTGTGTGTGTGTGTGTGTGTGTGTGAGAGTTTAGCTAATGGTGGGTGTGTGTGCGTGTAGCTGATGGTGGGCGTGTGTGTGTGTAGCTAATGGTGGGCGTGTGTGTGTGTGTGTGTGTGTGTGTGTGTGTGTGTGTGGCTTATGGTGTGTATGTGTGTTTATAATAATGGTGGGTATGGATAATGGTGTGTGTGTGTGTGTGTGTGTATGTCTATAATAATGGTGGGTGTGGATAATGGTGGGTGTGGGTGTGTGTGTGTCTATAATGATGGTTGGTGTAAACTGGGTGATATTTGTGACTGGTTCTCTCCATTTCCTCTGTATTAGTCTTTGCCCATAGCTGGTGGAAAGATTTATTAAAAACATGATTTGTTCTGCTTAAGTGGCCCATTAATCTGTCTGTGTGCACTGGACCCTTTGGTATTGGTTCTGGGGATAATTCTGTGATTCTGGGGATAATTCACCTTGAGGTTTACCTCAGATTTTCTCCCCTTCATGCCTCATAGAGTCAGGTGCTAATATGTACACACATTACAGGACAAAGAGTCCCCATTGTTCAGCTGAAGCTTTGCAGGACCCATATGATAATCATATGTGACCAAACAGATTAAAATGTCCATGTAAATGTATGCATGTGCATGCTATAAAACAACTAAAAAAAGTAGTTGACAAAGTTGGTGAAGCTAATAATGTTTCCAGTTCCAGTTTTTTTATCCATTTAACTAAGCCTTAAAGAGATACTAAGATTACAAACCCTTCATACTCATTCTAACCCTGTTTTTTTCACACTATGCGATACGTAGATGATGCAGTGGGTAAGTTGGGTGTAATACCAAATGGTTGATTAAGATCAAAAAACTGTCAATCAATATTTTCTAGATGGCCAGAGATGGTAATGATATTCATATCCTCTATACAGAAGGTGCACTTTTGACTGAATGGCGGATTTATTTTGCCGATAGTGTTTCAGTTATTTCAGCATGATTAAAAGCTAACTGTACTTGGTTTTTATTCAAAGCAATAATGTGTGCGATTGAAAAGCATGACAGTCAAGTGGGGTGTTATGAATCTTTTTCTTTTCCAAATGTTTTGTTACGATCACTCTGTAGAGTCAGAGTTCCACACAGTGTTTATGTGTCATGGAGTCATTTTCTAAAGGTGGAAGGAGACATCACCATGCCCCTAGCATGTGTCTTAAATTTAACACTGATCCAGGAGTCTGAAAGACTGACTGTTCTCTCTGTCCACAGGAAGAAGAGTTCATGGATTGGTGGAGTAAGTTCTACGCCTCCACTGGAGAGAGACACAAGTGTGGAACCTACCTGGAGAAGGGCTTTGACACTTTGCAGGTACCTGCCCTCTCAACACTACCCATAATGCCTCTCTCACCGCAACAGATGATGTGCGCCTGTCTCCCAGTGCCCACGTATTACTCATCTACCTGCCTGTTTTCCTTCTGTCATTTCTGTCATCTCTCCTGGGTCGTTCCTGCAAAATAAACATGGACTTAATAGTTTAATAATCCTTAAATGTACGCCACATGCTGGTGCAGTTCCCTCACGTCATACACCTGTCTGGTATAGCAGGTCCAATCAAGCCACCAGCATTCATTTTCATTCAAATGAACACCTACCGACATTTTTCACAGGTATCAAATCCAATGTTCAAAAACAGTCGCGGCACAGCAAAACATCTGGTAGCCCCAACCCCCCAAGACACACACACACACACCGGCACGCACTCACACACACGCACATGCACACACAGGGGCTCTCCTGGCTTAGTTCACTTACATCATCCTATTTGGAGCACAGATCTGTTTGAGCGTGAGGCGTCCAGACAGCCGGCCCAAGGGGGGCATTAACACCTTTCCCCCGTCCGGCAGGAGTGAGGCGCCGGCTGTGGAGGACAGTAGCTCTCTTCACAGAGTAGCGGGGTCCTGCGGCGCCCCCCCCCCCCCCCCCCCCCCCTCCACTTCCAGGGGCTCCTCTTCCTACAGGCTAAGCGCTAAGTGCTAACGGCCGCTACTTTCCAGTGAATTCATGTCGGGAGGCCGTTGCACTGATATCATAGAGCAGCCAGTTTTGCGCCTTACGCCTCGATATGAGCCACTCTTTCCAACCTTTTCCAACTTATGAATATATAATAATTCCACCAATATATTTCTAAGGCTTAAGGTTTTGTTGCTGGAAAAAATTATCAGCTGTAGGGGGCAAGCTGAGTTGCATGTTCTTTGCCACCAGGGACACAGGCATTTACGCTTTAAATGCGACGTGCGCATGCCGGAAATTATTTTTTAATAATGGGTTCTGTGAGAAGGAAGGTTACGGTTCTACTGATCTTCTATTGATTCGTTTAAAATAAACACTAGTCAGATTTGTGAGTATCGCTCAGCACTCAGCTCTGATCTGACTCATGGGAGTTGATTTTATGATGATTTAATTTGACCCGCTGTTCATGTGTAGTTTCCATATTGTTACCACATTTGTTTGTTTAACATATGTCTGTATCTTTATGTCATATTATTTATGTGACACCATTCACAAGACAGATGTCCTCATTCAGGGGAGTCTATAGTCTTACGTGTTGTACGTTTCGAAACTAATTTTTTGTACATTTGTGATTTTTACCTTTTTTTTTACAGTCAAAATACTTTTGGGATTATTTGAGGGGAGCTATTCAGGTTAAAGGAGAATTCCACCAAAAAACAACATTAAGCTTATTTAACAGATCAAGACGCAATGATTAAGTCTCTCTTTGTCGCAGGCCAAAACAATCTGCGAACCAAAATATTGACAGCTAAAGCTACAAATTTGGTAGTGGTATACATCATTTTTGAAAAACTACAGTGGGCGGTAGTCATGTCATGCTGAAGGAAGCGTGACCGAACTCACAGAGGGAGAGAGAGGCTGTGTCCATATCAGAGCCCTATCTAGCTGTGTCCTGTGTAGCCTACTGTGTACTAGTACTGTATAGCTGCTGCTTTCTGTTTTGTCATGCACTTAACAGCTTTTTTTTAAAAAGTATACTCAACTGGCATAAGTTACTCAATAGTAGGCAAGTGCGCTTATTTGGACACGACCGAATTGACCCCAAAGGTTTTAACTGACCCAAAACTATTGTAATAGAAAAGTTTTGACACTTTCTGTTTTACATTGTGTGTCTCCCAATTTACTAGCCTTTTATCCCTAAATATAAAAACATCTGTGATGAAACATCTCATTTTAGAGACTGACGTAAGTGAAAGCCTGTGAAGTTTAAAACCTGAATGGGAAAGTACCACCAGAATCACCCATAAAAAAATCTGAGATAAAAAATAAAAAATGTTGTATATTTTTTTACATTTTATACAGCTACTCCACAAATGACCCCTTACAACATCTTTGTATACAAAGTTGGTACAGGACTTTTGAAAACATAGCAGTATGTTTATTGCATGTTTACTATTTAATCCCAACAAATTAGGAATGGTCATTATAGTGTCAATATGAAAAGAGACCTTAAACACTGAATCGGGTCAAATTGACACCAAAGGTAATATGAGGGTTAAAAGTTGAAACAGAAACTGAACTGAACTGAGTATCCTGTTATAGAACATTGCTAGTATGATGGCAGAGAGGCCGATAGAATAGAATGAGCGGCAGCTTTTATACTGTGACCAGTTATGTGCTTTTAACTCATTGACATTCGCTTCCCCGCCACCAATCTAGCAGAGCTAATGTTCCCATCCCCACAACACGCCCATAACCCATCTCCCAAGGAGGGTTGTGAAACACATTAGACTGCTTCAGTTCCAGCTCAATAGATGTGACATTTGAATGGTAGCAGAATGTTATCTGCCTATTGAACGAGCCCAATCTGAATTGTAGCCCACTTCGGTACCACGCCGCTCATTTTTCCCTCCCTGTAGGTGTACGGGAAAGAGCTGGAGAAGGTGGAAGGGCTCGAGGGGCTGGCAGATTTCTGCCAGACCTTCAAACTGTACAGAGGGAAGACTCAGGACGAGAGTGAAGACCCCTCCATTGTGGGAGAATTCAAGGTGAGCCTGGTCATGTGACAGGATGTTACGCCTCCCAAAGCACGGGGTCGGTGGATTCGAAAAAGCTGCTGTTCTCATCTCATGTGGAGCGCACGTGTCCATGACTGCCCTGCGATCGATGCGTTGGAACATCTGAGCCAACCGGTGGAGCAGCAGTGCAGAGGGAAATGTAAACTATGTTAAGGTTAAAGCTGGAAAGACAAAGAAAAAAAAACAAATCTCATCCATGTTCTGTCAGTAATGCACATATTTGACAGTGCTTATTTTCCAACCGTATTTGAAGTTGTAATCCGCTGCTCTGGGGCAGAGACTGACTGTATGATCTCCTGGTTCCCCTCCTCTCAGGGGATGTTTAAGATCTACCCCCTGCCCGACGACCCCTCCCTAACCCCGCCCCCTCGCCAATTCCGCCAACTTCCGCCCAACGGCCTCGAGGAGTGCCTGGTGCGCGTTTACATCATCCAGGCCACAGGACTGCAGCCGAAGGATGCCAACGGCAAGGTGGGCGGAGCCGGGAACCACCGTCCAATCACTGACCTACTCTCTAGCCTGCTATTTGAACTACCCTGTAGAAATTAAGCATATTCCACCATCCGTTTTGTGCCAAAATGAGAGAGTCTTCCATTTATTTTCAATTTAGTATGAAGTCTTATTTGCTTCTGCTAATTGATTTACAATGTTGAATATCAGTCGTTTATAGAGTTATAGTTTTTTTTCATTAACTAGACACTAATGTCTCATGACAGTAATGCTGGACAGCTGTGATGGATATTTGCCTGCACATGCAATGAAGAACCCACAAGTTAATCTCTCTTTGTCGTCTGTGTGTGGGTGTGCTTGTTTATGTGCAGTGTGACCCCTACGTGAAAATCACCCTGGGTAAGAAGTCCGTGAATGACCACGACAACTACATCCCGTGCACACTGGACCCTGTTTTTGGAAAGTATGCCATACTTTCTTTCTTGCTGTCTTTCTTTCAGTATAGAATAATTATATACTGTATAACAAATGGTCTTAGAAGAGAAAAAGTAAATCATTCTCTGGTACATATACACACTTATAAGGTACGTATAGGTAGCTCAGGTACATTTCTGTGTGAGGACATGTCATGGTGCCCGGATGGCTGCTAGTAGAAGTGTAAGCTCCACTGTGTGCGAGTCTGTGGCCAGCAGGGGTCAGTATACTCTCACTAATGAGGGAGGGGCTCACCAGTGACTTGGCACATGAGCATCACTAAGAGTTACTTAAGTGCAAGATCAGAACTGCTGATTTCAATCCTAGCAGAGACAAGATTTCTTACTTGGCAGACTGTTATAACAATCATGTTTGCTTTGACTGGTGGTGTATCAGTTTTATATAGATATTTACAGAGCAGGGCAGGCAGAACAGTTTTTTTCCAGAATATGCACATATACACTATGCTAACAAGCCCCTGTTTCTTATTCAGTAGTTATCCCCTGCTTTGCAAACGCAGAATAGTGTAAAATAAGCACATGCAAGGAGTCTGAAATAAGGTAAGAGAGAGGGGTCCTTTGCAGGACATAAGCAGGTCTTCACAATTGGAATGAATGAAAAAATGTATTAATTAATAAGCAAAGAATGATGCCATTGAACAAAAAGAGCACTATAGGTTGAAGTAGCTACTGAATGAAATAATGGTTGAATTAATGAATGAAATAATTAAATAATGGTTGAAATTATGGTTAAAAGAATGAACAAATGAATGAATGAATGACCAGCATTGCCATGCACCCTTCTTTTCTCAGGATGTTTGAGCTGACCTGTGCCCTACCATTGGACAAGGATCTGAGAATCATGCTGTATGACTACGACATGCTATCCAAGGATGAAAAGATCGGAGAGACCTTCATCGACCTGGAGAATCGCTTCCTGTCCCGCTACGGCGGGCGCTGCGGACTCCCCCAATCCTACTGTCTGTGAGTCACACCCTGAAACTCTCTGTGTGCCGGTCCTAATGTTTATGAGCCTACGCTTATGTGTCTGTGTATGTGTTTGTGTGGTGTGTGCGTGCACGTGTGTGTGTGTGTGTGTGTGTGTGGTGTGTGCGCACACGTGTGTGTGTTATGTGAGATCCCATGAGCACTAACACACCTCTTCTCCTCAGGTCGGGGGTAAACCAGTGGAGGGACCAGTTGAAGCCGACCCAGCTGCTAAGACAGTTCTGTGAGCGCAGAAACTACAAGCTGCCCGTATATAAGCAGGACCGCGTCTTCTTCAGGGGCCAAGAGTACACTTCTGCTGACCTGGGTGAGCCAGCTCATATCAGACCAACTCATTTGCACTCTCTTAAACTCAGATTACGCTGCCTCCACCTCTCCATAGCACTACAGCAGGACGGATAAACCCAGGTTAAACTGCCTCCACCTCTCCATAGCCCAACAGCAGTACAGATAAACCCAGGTTAAACTGCCTCCACCTCTCCATAGCCCTACATCAGTACGGAAAAACACAGGTTAAACTGTCTCCACCTCTCCATAGCCCTACAGCAAGACGGATAAACACAGGTTAAACTGCCTCCACCTCTCCATAGCCCAACAGCAGTACAGATAAAGCCAGGTTAAACTGCCTCCACCTCTCCATAGCCCTACAGCAGTACGGAAAAACACCGGTTAAACTGTCTCCACCTCTCCATAGCCCTACAGCAGTACGGAAAAACACAGGTTAAACTGCCTCCACCTCTCCATAGCCCAACAGCAGTACAGATAAAGCCAGGTTAAACTGCCTCCACCTCTCCATAGCCCTACAGCAGGACGGATAAACCCAGGTTAAACTGTCTCCACCTCGCCATAGCCCTACAGCAGGACGGATAAACCCAGTTTAAACTGTCTCCACCTCTCCATAGCCCTACAGCAGGACGGATAAACCCAGTTTAAACTGTCTCCACCTCGCCATAGCCCTACAGCAGGACGGATAAACCCAGTTTAAACTGTCTCCACCTCTCCATAGCCCTACAGCAGGACGGATAAACCTCGGTTAAACCTTCTCCACCTCTCCATATCCCTACAGCAGGACGGATAAACCTCGGTTAAACCTTCTCCATCTCTCCATAGCCCTACAGCAGGATGGATAAACCCAGGTTAAACTGTCTCCACCTCTCCATAGCCCTACAGCAGGACGGATAAACCTCAGTTAAACCTTCTCCACCTCTCCATATCCCTACAGCAGGACGGATAAACCCAGGTTAAACTGTCTCCACCTCGCCATAGCCCTACAGCAGGACAGATAAACCCAGGTTAAACTGTCTCCACCTCTCCATAGCCCTACAGCAGGACGGATAAACCTCGGTTAAACCTTCTCCACCTCTCCATATCCCTACAGCAGGACGGATAAACGCAGGTTAAACTGTCTCCACCTTTCCATACCGTTACACCAGCAGTGATAAACCCAATTCAAAGTACATCCACCTCTCCATACCTCTACACCAGTAGTGATAAACCCAGGTTAAACTCCCTCCACCTCTCCATGATCCTACACCAGAAACAGTATTTGCTAACTTCACATCTCTGTAGCACCTGTATCATTCACACAGAGCCTATATAGTACTACAATGACCTCCCACTGTGTGTGTGTGTGTGTATGTCGGTGTGTGGGTGTGCATGTGTAAGTATGTGTAGGTATGTACGTACATGTGTGTGTAGGCTAATTAAACAGTCCTGGACTGATCAGACTCTTCCCGGTCTTCTATCATTAAACCTGACCACATGCACTGGTTTGTTTGGTTTGTTATGCATCAGTTACACTGATGAAGCATATAATCTTGCCGGTGTATATCTTCTCAATGTGGGTGGTAGAGGGGTTGATGTGGGATGTTGGGAATGGGGGTGGGAGCGGTGGAGGGGGTCAGGGGTGGGGGGGGGGGAGAGTTAATTTGCAGCTATTCCTACTCGAGCAATAAAAGTGGAAGAAATTACTTGCGTCTGAGTTATGAGAATAACACAAGGTGATTCAAAGGAGAAGAAAGCTGAGTAAATGTACGATGCCTCAGACGCACTGTGTAAATTAACAGTGCGTATTTCACTTCTCACAACGGCGTCATCAGATCCCTGCGCTGCCTTGGACCACAGCGTGCGCTGGATATAGCGCCCTCGGCTGGCTGCCATCATGTTCCCCGACTGGCTGCGGAGTCTGTCTCTGCTCCACTTCAGGATGGGGATAAATAACCAAATCGGCGGGTTTTTTTTTTTTCCGCTAACCTCGCCACACACACACCGGCCGGAGCATCTGAATACAATAACAGCGATATTCCCCACGCGGCACGGTGGCGCGCTTGGCGAGATTGCGGTGATTTATTGCGCACCATCGCGAGGGCCCGGGCCAAGGTCAATACTGCCGCGGGTCTCCTCCTCCTCCTCCTCCTCCTTCGCGTTACACTGGAGCGGAATACTGCTGCTCTTTGTTTCCAGTTACCGCGGTTACCCTCGCACGGTTGCCGGCGTTAGCTGGGATCGTCCCAGTCCATCGGGGCTCCTGTAGTTCATCTTTATTCGGCCCTGTCCTCCGTCTCAGCGCGCCAAACGACAGCGTTTCCCTGAGAGGATTAGCAACAGGGGTTCCCGACAAACTCCTGACGACCTCTCTTTTTTCTTCATTTTTTTAACATTTCAAAAATAGGAAAATTTCTTCTTAGACCAACAGTGCTGGAAATCAATGGATCATTTAGAGAAGTAGACATAGTGTGGAGCAGTGGAAATAAAGTATGCTGAGAGTTTATTTTACAGTCTTTCCTTTTACGATCGCATTGATGACTTCATTCACCAAAAGGCCAACTGGATCGGAAAAGACTGTGAAAGTAAAGTATAGTGTTAGATTGTCTGTGGACTGATTACTCAAGCACAAAAACAGAAGCCTTGTGGAGATAGAAATGGAAAGTGGAAAGAAGGGGTGATGATCTCTGGTGTTTTCAGATTGAATTCCCTGAGTAACACCATGGCTGTGTTAGTCACGATGTGTTGCAGGTGTGGTTTTATCTCTACTGTGATTGAGCCCCCTGGTGCAGGTGTGTGCTGTAAATCTATGCTGTAACCGAGCCCTCTGGTGCAGGTGTATCTGCTCTGCTGTAAATATTTCCTTTGACTGAACTCCCTGATGCAGAAGTGTATTTTGCTCTGCTGTGTATAATTCCCCTGGGGATGGTGCATCTGTGTCTGTGGACAATGAGCCCCCTGGTGCAGGTGTTATATCTCTGCTTTGACTGAGCTCCATGGCGCTGGTATGTCTACTGTATGCCTCTGCTTTGACTGAGCCCCATGGCGCAGGCATTGTATCACTGCTTTCACTGAGCCCCCTGGCGCAGATATTGTACCACAGCTTTGACTGAGCTCCCTGGCGCAGGTGTGTTTATTGTATGTGTGCTGTGACTGAGCCCTTTGGTGTGCACGCAGACGAGGCCAAGCCGCCCAACCCTCACATTGGCCCTGTGGATGAGAGGCTGGCCCTGCTGGTTCTGCGCAGACAGGGCCTGGTTCTGGAGCATGTGGAGACACGCCCACTCTACAGCCCGCTGCAGCCTGACATAGAACAGGTACCCGCCTCTCCAACCACTCCAACCTCTGCCCAACATCCTTCCCAAAGGGACAACTGCTGTTATGACAGCAGCCTTTAGTATATTTCTGTCTTCTATTTAGTTGCACAGTGGCTTTGTCCTCTCTGATTGGTTGCACAACCATTTTGTGTTCTTCCTATTGGTTACTTTTCTTGACCTTGCAGGGAAGACTGCAACTGTGGGTAGACCTCTTCCCCAAGTCTATGGGCCCCCCTGGACCCCCTTTCAACATCTCCCCACGCAAAGCCAAAAAGTAAGGGACCTAAAACTGCATCTTCTGTTACTCTCATATTCCTTCCCTGATTACTCCCTCCGTCCCCTCCACTCCCTTCCTCTCTCTCACTCCCTCTTGCCCGCTCACTGACTGCCATGTCACAAACCTCGCTGCTCTCTCCTTGATCTCTCATAGGTTCTTCCTGCGCTGTGTCATCTGGAACACCAGTGATGTCATTCTGGATGATGTCAGCGTGACAGGCGAGAAGATGAGTGACATATATGTCAAAGGGTAGGCTATCAGTCCCGAGTCAGTGTGGGAGGCGGACCACCTCTAAACCTCACCGCTAATGTTATGACTTCAGACATAAGCAATGTATTTTAGACCTATGTGCTGTATTACGACATGCATAGAATCATTAATCAAGTGGTCTCCTGGAAAACCTAATAACCCGCTTAAGTAGGCCACATGTCATAGTACAAAATACATTGGTTTGTATTTTAATTCACTTTCTAACAGCAGTCGGCAGAACTAAAAATGTATACCCACAGTATCCCACAAGGCTGAGCTCGCAAAAGTTGTGATATAGACAGTATGGGGATGAGTGTGATGTAATACAGTATGAGGACTAGTGTGATGTCATATATGAGGACAAGGATGATGCGTAAGCTCATGGACAGTATGATGTAATACAGATTGAGAGGGTGTATGCATGTGTGTGTGTGTGTGTGTGTGTGTGTGTGTGTGTGTGTGTGCATGTGCCTGTGTGTTTGTGTGTGCGTGCATGTGCGTGTGTGTGTGCGTGTGCATATGTGTGTGTGCGTATATGCGTGCGTGTGCGTGTGTGCCTGTGTGTTTGTGTGTGCGTGCATGTGCGTGTGTGTGTGCATGTGCATATGTGTGTGTGTGTGTGTGTGTGTGTGTGCATGCGCGCGCGTGTGCGTGTGTGTGTGCGTGTGCCTGTGTGTTTGTGTGTGCGTGCATGTGCGTGTGTGTGTGCGTGTGCATATGTGTGTGTGCGTACATGCGTGCGTGTGCGTGTGTGTGTGCGTGTGCATGTGCCTGTGTGTTTGTGTGTGCGTGCATGTGCGTGTGTGTGTGCATGCGCACGCGTGTGTGCGTGTGCATATGTGTGTGTGCGTACATGCGTGCGTGTGTGTGTGCATGCGCGCGCATGTGTGCGTGTGCATATGTGTGTGTGCGTACATGCGTGCGTGTGCGTGTGTGTCATATCACACAGCATTGGGAGTGTATGACTGAATGCTTTGTGTCTCTCACTCTCAGATGGATGCAGGGGCAGGAGGGAAACAAGCAGAAGACCGACGTTCACTACAGATCCCTGGGGGGTGAGGGCAACTTCAACTGGAGGTACCTGTTCCCCTTCCACTACCTGCCCGCCGAGCAGCTCTGCATCATCGAAAAGAAGGTGAGGGGACGAACACTGGTGCCACCTGTAGGTCAGAGTACGGAGAGACACCCAAAATAAATAACCAGCTGACCACTAAATGTTGTGCTACATGGCACAAGTTTAGAGGAAGATTAGTTCTCTTAGAAATGTAAAGTAAAAGGCCAGCTGTCAGGTGGTTGATAAATGTGTTTTGGATTTTATCCACAGATACATTATTAATTTGCATGGCAGATATCATCATTTAGGGTTATGCGCATTGTTCACATTTGTGCTTGTTATCCATTTGCACAGCTGGCTATTTAATATAGTGATTAGAGGACCACTCTGAAGGGTACCAGACCTGCAGCTGATTGGATAAAAGCCTGACTCCTTAACCACTATCCCTCTCACACATCTGCCTTTACCAGGAGGCGTTCCACCTGTTATCACTGATGAGGGAAATATAATCAATATTGTCTGCCATACAAGGTTGGATATGGGTGTGGCCCATGTTGGATGGGGGCCGTGACACAGGTTGAATGTGGGTATGGACCAGGTTGAATGTGGGCGTGTCCCAGGTTTGATGTGGGTGTGGTCCAAGTTGGATGTGGGCATGGCTTTCTGTCCTGCTGACAGTGTTCTATGTCCTCAGGAGCACTTCTGGAGCATAGATAAAGCAGAGGCCAAGATTCCCCCAAAGCTCACCATCCAGATCTGGGACAACGACAAGTTCTCCTTCGATGACTACCTTGGTAAGGGTCAGACCGCCCAAAAGAAACTGCTGTTTTTAATTCCTGGTTTTCCAGACTTGATGTAACATGTGCAGGAAGATATTAAAACACAGGGCGGAACCAGCGTACTAAGTCGCGGGGCTCCCCATCGCAGCAAGACATTGCAGCGAAACCACACACAGAGCCGTAATGGCAGAGAAACCACACACACTCGCAGAGCCGTAATGGCGGAGTCAGCACACATTGGAGATGTATAGCCCCTGTAAAAACATTAGCCATTCCAGATGACTCAAAATACATGATTATTTCCAGCCCGTAAGCAGATCTCAGGGATAAGAGTCATGATATACGTATGTGCATGTGTGCGGTTGTGTGCCTGTTGAATTTAGATTCAGGCCCTGGGAGGTAACAGGCCTGGTATGGACTGGTTGAGATTCATTGTTCTGATTCTATCAAGTGGCACACTGATGTATTGAAGGGTAACTTCCTGACTAACTCTGGATATGGACATTGTCTTCCTTCTGATAGAAGGAAATTAAATAAAACTAAAGCCCTGCTGACTGACTTGAAAGCAGTGAGAAGAGACATGATTAGCTGAGTGCTAAGCACTCAATCCCCTCACACAGGGAGCTAAGTGTCTCCTATAGTAACTTCAAGGTCTGATGTGATTATCCAGTGGACTCATGTACAAACTCCACTAAACAAACACCTTTCTTGAGGCCAGCAGACATGAAGCCATGATGTCACCCCCTTCACATTGGTGTTGTAGTGAGTTGAGTGAGTGGTATATATTGGGCACTTACTGTACCTCTTTTATCCCTTTATATCTTTCCCCCTCTCCCTCTCTTTCTATTCCCCCTTTCTCCAACACCCTCTTTCCCCCTTTGTCCTTCTCTACCTCCTTCTTCCTTTCTTACTCCTATATATCTCTCTCTACCTCCCTTTCTTTTCCCCTGTCTCCAACACTCTCCATCCCTACCTTTCTCCCGCTCTACCACCATCTTTTCCCTCTCTCCTTCCCTTCCCCTCACTCCGTTTCTCTGTCTCTCCCTTGCTCTCTCACTCTATCCCCCTCTCTACGCCCTTCCCCTTTCCCCTCTCTCCTTCTACCTTATCCCCCCTGCCCTACTCTCTCCCTCTCTCGTGTTCGCTCAGGCTGTTTGGAGATGGACCTGAACCACATGCTAAGGCCCGCTAAGACGGCAGAGAAGTGTGGGCTGGAGGTGCTGTCACAAGCACAGGAGAAGCTGGTGTCTCTGTTTGAGCAGAAGACGGTAAAGGGTTGGTGGCCCTGCGTGTGTGAGAGCAACGGGGAGAAGACTATCGCTGTGAGTGTCCCTCGCCTTCCCATCTCTCTCTGTTTTCTCCCTCTTTATTTCCTTAGTTATTAACCTGGATAAATAAAGGTTCATAAATAAGGGAAGAGAGAGAGATGCTCCCTTACAGCAACACCCTGTTAATGCCCCCAAGTAGCATAACCTGCATGTCTTTGGGTTTTTACTCGCCTCTTTGTCCTCCGCAGACCTTTGTTCCACCTCCGACCCATTATGAGACCCAGCAAAGAAAAAAAAGTTTCATTATTACAATTCTTTGTGATGTACTAAAAGTGTTGCAGTGAAAATATTTTGAAAAATATCCTTTATTTTATTTTTATTGAATATCCCTTGTAGTGTAGGTTTCCGCATAGTTGAATACATGGTTCCTGAGATAAAAATCATGGTTCTTGATATAAAGACTCAAGTCCCCTACAGGGGACAAAAATGAATTGCTGGTGCTTAGGAGGTTATAGTGCTTTATTTTATTTTGCTGTTGTTTCTCTTTTTTTTGCTGAATGATAGTGCACATTTGCTCCTGTCTTCCTGTCTGTCATGAGATATATTCTGCAATGAGGTGATCTCTCTCTCTTTCCTCTCTCCTCTCAGGGGAAAGTGGAGATGTCTCTGGAGATTGTGTCAGAGCAGGAACAGGACGAGAGGCCAGCAGGGCTGGGGAGGGATGAACCCAACATGAACCCCCACTTGGAGGAGCCTCAGTGAGTCCCCATAGCCAACAGCCAATCAGACCTGTCCTTCGCACAATATTGATCATGGGAAAGACAGATAGGGGGGGAAATCACTCTGCTTCCAGTCAACACAGCCTCACCTGTTGTTTCATCCTTTACAATATATGAACTAGGCTTTACATGTAATTCTCTTCCTTTTATTTAGTTTTGAAAGGGAGATGAAGTGAATCATGTCCTGGGTCCACGTAACACCCCCACCCCACCCCTTATCTCACTCTAGGCGTCCAGAAACCTCCTTCTTGTGGTTTTCCTCACCTTACAAGACACTGAAGTATATCCTGTGGAGGAGGTTCAAATGGGTCATCATCGGCTTTATCTTCCTCTTCTTCATCATACTCTTTGCTGGTGTCTTTCTCTACTCCTTCCCGGTAAGTACTCTTTACTTCATCTTCACACACAGAAAATGAAATCCAGGTGGTTTTGAAAAGGTCCAGCTTTGATCATCCAGTTCAAACCTGCAGCTGGATCTGGGCAGTTTACCAGAAAAAAAACAAAAAACAACAAAAAGACAATCTCGGTTTGAACCCCACTGAACTGTCTCATTCTGAGGCGATCCCTTCCTTATTTCACTGTTGCGTGGAAAATAAAACCAGATTTTAAATAAAATCAGGTTTTAAGCTGGCACACCTGCTCTAGAGCTCTGGTGAAAGAAAGAGAGAGCGTTCACATGACAACCACCAATTCTAAACCCGCAGGTGTGTTTGGGTGACCTTACGTGATTTAACAAAAAAAAAAAAAACTGAAAACCTCTTTAATTGAACCTCTTTAAACTGACTTATCCTGAAGCCGGCTGCAGCTTTGCCGACTCTCTGGATCTGAGATCGCTGTGGTAATGGTGGCCGCCTCCCCTGCCCCCGTCGCAGGGTGGGGGGCGGGTCCTCTCCTCCTGGGCCCGGTGCGTCCCCAGCGCCGTGCTGCCCTCTCCGCGCGCCCCGGCCCTGTTTGTGTCAGAACGTAAACAGGTTGTGGGGGTGATGGCGGGGCCGGCACAATGGCGGCACTTGTGTTAGCGGTGCCTGGGAGAGGTAGCAGGGCAAGGCCCGCCCGCAGACCCAGTCTGAGGGAAATCAATCCCAGCTGGGAGCAGCAACACGAGCCCAGGGCCTCAGCTTCATCAATATTTACGCACAACCCTCCATTCGTAATGCAAGGCAGCTTTCAGCCATGGAAACCATTAAACCGGCCCATGGTATGCATGCTTTTCCAAGGGTGTGTGTGTGTGCGCGTGTATGCATGCATGTGTTTGTGTGTGCATGTATATCTTAGTTCAGCCTGTTGATTTCAGTACAGTTAAAACACCCTGGATATGGAGCATAAATGTTGGGCACATGCATACTATGTAAGGGTTACTCTTTATATGGAGTTTAAATAAAGCCTTTATAGACTATACATAGCACCTTTATAAATGCAGCGTAAGCCCTTTATAGAGCAGTTCTATACCTATGGTGTGCTTCATAAAGCTATAATACCAGGCTTGCTGAAGTTACTCTTAAAAGGGTATTGTAAAAGTATATTAAAAGCAAGTTACACTATCATTCTTTCCTTAAGACATATTAAAAAACAGAAAAAACAAAGTATTGTCAGAATCAGTTAATTTGGGTGATACACCCCAGAGTTCAGTCTTTTTTCATGCACTGAAGCCTCAGCATTAAGATTGTCCATGGCCAGAGATGTCTTCGTTCTTCATTACTTTAACCGTTGCAAACTGAGATTGAGCTAACCAAAAAAGAAAAGCAAGAAGGAAACCACAATTATTTTTTTTTTGCATCTAATACATTAACTGTGCCGGTGGTCTGTTTTGGCCTTTAAACCAACGAGTTTTGGTGATGGTGATGTGCGGAGCTCAGTTTGAGCCAAAAGAAGCATAGAAGTAGCTGAAGTCACTGGAATTATATACATACTGTAATATTGTACATAGAGACTCCGTAAACCTGAGCATATTACAATTTTAAAACCTGCTTTTTAAAGTATTTTCTAAATACTCTTCTTACTGTTTTTTTGTATGTATTAAATGTTTTATTGGAGGGGAGGGTGGGGGTTGTCTTTCACACACACACACACACACACACATACGGTATATATGCTACATGTATGAAAAGCGCTATGAAATGAGATTTATATTACTTAAAAAATTATTATTATTATTAACAGTGTATTAAAAACAATGGTGTATAGTACAAGGTTCCATTGACAGGCTTTCTCTCTGCTCTCCAGAACTACGCTGCTATGAAAATGGTGGGTCCCTTTAGTGGAGGTGGGAAGACGCCGGAGTGAGTGATGGAGGAGAAAGCGAGACTGAAGGAGAAAGAGGGGGAGAGAGGAAGAGGGTGAAGTAGCAGATGAAGAAGGCCTCATAGTCAAAGCTCTCTGCAGCATTCAAGTATTTCAGCTTCAAAAAATAAATAGACCCACCGTTTGACAATGAGCTACATGAACAAAACACAACTTTCATTTTTATAAATATTCCAGTTTACTTCCTCCCCGCAGGCTGAAGCATTTCTGTAGAAATCAAATTGCCATTATTGTTTTGCATCTCTTACATGGGACGTTTGGGCTCAGTACTACTCCCAAAGCAGGAATCACAAGAACCTGCTAGTTTCTTACAGAGAAAATGAAGAGAATAAAGACAAGGCCAGCAGGAGAAATTGTGTGTGCGTGCGTGCGTGCGTGCGTGCGTGCGTGCGTGCGTGCGTGCGTGGCGTGCGTGTGTGCTGCAGTGTTCTCCTGTGTTGAAATCTTGTCCTTACTGCAAGCCGGCCACTCTCTGTTCTGAATGAATCTGAATGAATGAATCTGAATGAATTTTTTATTTCGAACATGTCAAATAAACTAAAAGAAATAATGATAAAAAATAATAAATGATGAATGACAAAAACAAACAGATAAAAGCGAGCAATATCAATAAAGTAAATAAACACTAAACCAATAAACAAATATTCAAACAAAATAAATTGAATACTACATGTTCGAAAAGGAGTAGGTAGAAGTAAACACTTATTTGTTCCTACCCCTTTTTCATATATATATTAACAATTATAAACAATTATCCCAATTCTATATACAACCCAATATAAACAATTCTAAACAGTTCTCTTTGATTCACAGTTACACGTCAATTTAATTTCTGTTTAATCCTTTTTTCTGTAGTCTGTAAAACTGCTCCTTTTTACCCGGTCGAACGTCCTGTTCTTCTTACTTTGACAGTGAGAGACGCAGATCTGGCTACTGTGTTCCTCCCAGGCCCTTGTGTTTTGTCTGGTCCTGGGGTTAAATCCAGGATTTGTTCTCTGCACGTAGGTCTACTGCAGTGATTATTAGACAAGGCCTGGCCATCATTGTGCGAGACAGAGATAATCATCTACGTACCATACTGGTTTAGTAAAGAAACATACAAAAGAAAAACAAACCCAAACTGCACTTGGGCTCTGGGGTGTGTGTGTGTTGTGTGTTGTGTGTGCGTGCGTGCGTGCGTGCGTGCGTGCGTGCGTGCGTGCGTGCGTGCGTGCATGCGTGTGCAGGCGAAAATGGAGACTTGGAAAAAACGAGAAAAGAACAACTGTCACTGAGCTTTGTAATCCAGTCTGAAATTGCATTTCCCCCACGGCTCAACTCAACACGGAATCAGGTGGACCGGGGTCACGGTGGGGTTGCAGCGAGGTCACGACAAGGGGGTCGCGTGCCACAGCGAACCTCTTATGCAAACGGCAGCTAGCGTGCGCCGGGTTGCTCGCTGCGGTATTTCCCTGACTTCACACTGCGGACTAGCACAGGGAGAGAGGTCATCCCGAGTCTGCCTAATCCGTCTGGATCCCCCTGGATTTCCTGGAGCGTGTACATGTAGAGGAAAATATGAAAAAAGAGAAACCTTTTGATCTTTAAATAACCCCCTATTGATGTGATGGCGGGGCCAAACAGAATGAGCGTGGACTGCAGCACCGCAGTAAGGGTCCCCTTTTCCCAAACGCATGGCTTTACCACCGAGGCTCCAGTTTCACACCGCAGAGAGAGGGCCCACAGACGTACTGGTACAGATACACTGTGGCAGAACCTACGAGCTTCAGCAAAGAAACAAGGAATCGTGTGTTTTACTGTACCTGCTTCTTTACTGTAATTATACAACCCTGAGCCTGCTTTACATGACGTGACACAATAGAACCTAAGTGATGTCAAAGTGCAAAGAGAAAAAATATTGTTTAATGCACATGTTTGTGAATGATCCAACATGTTTGGAAATGGCAGAATTAAGTGATTGGAGGTAATGGGTTAAGTATTGCACTGAGTATGTGTTGTGTACACTTTATATTATTATTATTATTAGCAGTATTATCTTTTGGTAATGACTAAGCAGCAGAGCATATGATGTGTTTCTTATTCGCTTGCTGCCTGAATGAGTGGCTCCCTCATGGTAATGACACTGTCTTCATTCTGCCACTAGATGGTGGTAAAGAAACCAGTGAGGGAATGTATGTATTCACATCCCCAGCATAGTGTTTCAGTCTTGTTTTTTTTTAGGTTTGTTTTTAGTTTAGTTTTTATTTTTTTGTATTTTATTGATCACTTGTCATGATGAGTGATAAGGAATGCACTGAATATGTGCAACTTGCAGGGCTGAAGCCTCAATAAAAAGGTGTGGGAAAGGAAAAAAAGCAGCTTTCAACAAGAGTCTACATTATACACTGTATGTGCTCATTTGTGTGTGGATGTCAGACAGGAATCTACTGTAAAACTTCCATCTACTGCTGAAATGTCTGAAGAATAATGAGAGGTTGTCTTCTTCAAATTTCACTGCTGCGAAATGCACTGAACCTTCATGCCTTAGTTTGAACAACGCCTTTATGAACACCAATGCACCTCGTCTTTGTCACCAAAGCTAGAAGTTTTTGTTCTCAATTAATTGTCGTGTTTAATGTCAGACCCTATCAGATATATTGCATTGGCTTCAGCTCTGTTAATGCAGTGTATTGTGTCTAATGCAAAATGGAAGCTCTGATAAATAGAGTTTTATTTTGAGTTGTTACACCAAGGAGTAAGACGACAGATATCCAGGTGATCACTTACTGGTAAATGAACATTTTTATTATGATGATAAAATGTCTGAGAAGCATATCACCATGCCATGTTATACAGTTTATTTCTACTGTATCAGTTATGAATTTGCTTGTGCCTTCTGTGAATTAACCAAATGGATTATGTGCACTCCAACTACATACTGTACATCTGCATAAGAAATATGTATGCATACAATATGCCTCTCCTCTGATAAAGCCGTATTACAAAGTCGTCTGTCTCTGTGACTGTTCTGTTTCAGAGCTTGTGCTGAAGTATAAAACGTTGAACCATTTCCTATTGCCATTCTCACTGATTTGTACTTTTCCGTCCATTCGAGGAAATAATTACAAAAATACAAACCCTTTGAAAAGAAAATGCATTTAAGAAATAGAATAAACTGATACCATCAGTTTTTTTTGCCACACACACATCGAGGACAGTGCCTCAATGCAGTGTTCTTTGATCTATTTAGATGCCTAACCCCAGGCGCTGATCCCAATCGCTTTGCACAAAAAATAAAAAAATACATTTTTAAATCTAAATTGAACCAGGGTCAAGGCATGGGGGTCCTATCTGTTTAGAGTTTTAGTTTAGCACTTTGCCAGGGATGGATCTTAGCCACTCTGTTTCTTCCTTTTCTGGTGAAAGAATCCTCTGTGTGATTTGTCAATCCAAACATTATCCAATCAGGAATGGGACTTTAATCACACATAATTACATGTGGAGTAACATAATCTGACCATCACCTTTATCAGAGCATTTTAGTGATTTATTAAGCACGTTTGTACATTTCACCTCCTGCAATCAATACGGCAAGTGGAGCATTGAGCATAAAACACCAGCATTGCAAAGCCTTGCATGTTTTAATTTAACATTTCGCTAATGTAATGTAACATAATTTTTCAGTTAGTCACTGTGTATCACTTTCACATATAGATGTTATCCTCTTGATTAAAGGAAATTATGTCACAAAAAGGTCTACTGTATTCCTCACTTGTCTGTATTAAAAACGGGCTTTTTTGATGGTACACATTTTTTTAAGATGAACAAAAAAGGTATTAATTGACTGGATGAAGTGATGTCACAGTAGTTAATAGGTGGCAGTGGTATAACGCTGCAGAAAAGGGCAACGCTCTCTTACTAAAACAAACAGTAGTGGTCCTGTTCTCCAGGGCAGGCGCACCTAGAACAGCGTGTTCCGTTACCGCCGTCGGCGCGTTCGAGTTCCCAGACCTGGACAGATCACGCTCAGGGCACTCAGTCGCGTGTGTCCCTCTGTGTGTCCACACTTTGGAGCGCCTCAGAAGAGCTGGCAGCGCTTTAAGTAAAGTATCAGTTTAACCGAGCGTGAATCACAACCTAATAAACCGCAGGGGGAAAGCAGGGAAACGTCAGCTTTTAATGAATCCGGGAGATCATGGGGGAGTGGCTGGCACCGAACGGCCGTGCTTGAGTGGAACACATTGCAACGTGCCCACGTTACATTGGTTTATAATGTGCCAGGAGTCCCGTTCCACTGGCCTTCCCAAATGCTGAGTGGGTAAGGGGCTCCACGGCCAGGGGGGCTCTCACCTTTCCTCCCTTAAGCCCCATTTTGGCAAGGGCAGGACCTACTTTTTTATCATTTTTTGGTTTTCTGTTTTCCTCTGTGTCTTTGCTTTCAGACGTAATTATGACCTTCCTCACTCTCTCTGTCTTGTGTGTGCACTCTCTCTCTCTCTTGTGCTCCTATAGAGAAATTTGGGGTGATATTTATTTTTCCCATAAGGATTCCTTGTTTTTTCCATGACCGTGTCCGAATCAGCGCATCGCCTACTATTGAGTAGTATTAACTATCTATAGATCTTGCCAAGGGCTACTAAAAGGCTAGGGCCGGCCCTGCTTTTCTATATGCACTTTGTAAGTTCAGGAACATTCTTTTTTTTTTTTAAACTTTATTTCTCCAAAAACACATATTTGGGATCCGTTAAGAAAACAGATAATCTAGTCCGAAAGTATGTTGCACAGTTGTATAATTTTCTATGTTTGAATAGACTGACAACTTCATTCATTTGGATGTCTGGTGTAACTAGACTGTTAAGTATCTCATAATTATATTAAAATGACATTGTAATTACATTGCAGTTCAAATATATTCTTTTGAAGCAATGTGGTATACAGTGACACAAGCCTCATTATCTGACTGTAATGGGTGGAAATGTTAAATGTTACTACTTCATAAATCATAGCAGAAAGTGTCATAAAAACCCTGTGACTGTGCCTGAGTGTTCTCTGTTTCGAGGACATTTTCTGTCAGCTGCTTGTAATAGAGGAAAGGTCTCATGGTGCAAATACCGAAGCCAATATTGCTGTGTCAATAGATGTTTGATCTCAACCCTGTTTGTATGGGAAAAATACTGTACTGTACAGTTATATCAGAAATTTGTGTTCACATAAACTGGATAGTTTTTCCAAATCAGTCCTGATGGAAGAGCATTATGCATGTGCGTTGGTCCTCTGAATGAGAAGTCACCTTTTCCGAGAGCAATTATAATTTCGAGAAGATGGAGATTGTGAAATTCTCAAGCAAGTTCAAGGGAGAAAGCCAAGAAAGGAGCCTCGGATTGTTCTGGACTTCTGGCACAAAAGGCTTTGCAAAAGAAGAGAGGAGTTCTGCCCTCTTAGACAGCAATCACACAACCTGGAGGTAAAGACACAAGTGAGGATCCGGTGATACTCTTTGTCCAGAATGGGGACCATTAATGAACTTTATCCAACCTGGAGGTTGCCAAAATGGAGCTGAACAAAAGACATCTCCGCTTACACAAACAAGTGCTGTTTACACCTTATGGATATATCCAGCAGAAAAGAGAGACTTACTTTGTGAATTATAATTTATGTTATGAATTGAATAACAAAGAGATGCAAAAATAGGAGGACAGGATTATTATTGCATTGTGTGGTTTCTTCACCTTCAATCTATTGATCTTTATTTTATTTGCTGTCAAACATCTAATGGCGAGAGAGAGTGAATTTGCCCTTTTACAGCAGTGAATCTGCCATGCCCTTGACACTAAACCACAACACATGTCCAATCCCTATCAGTTGTAAATTAAATTTAACAATGCATGTGCAAATCCATTTTCACACTCCCAACACAAATACCTTGCCAAATGTATGAACTATGACAACATGGCTCAAGTTATCATTCCTGCAAAGGGCAAGATCATAGCTTTCTCTCTCACCTTGTCTTCTGATCTGGAAAGACACCTTACATATGTGTGTGTGTGTGTGTGTGTGTGTGTATGTATGTATGTATATATATACGTATATATATATATATATAGTATATATATATATATGTGCGCACACATGCACAACCTACATTATCCCTCCCTGCCAGAAGTACAGGAGTAATTGATGTCACACCAGATTTGATACATGCATAAGAGGGTTGATTTCACATATGGCCAACTGTTGAGAAAAATTAGGAAGAAAGATACCGTACCTTATTCTTTGACTCATATCCAAACTTGCACAGCCTGCAGATGTCTGAAACCTATTTCAACAATTCTTCACTTTTCCGACTTAATTATGGCCTTCCTCCCTCCTTCTCTCTCTCTCTATCGTGCTCTCTCTCTCTCTGTCTCTCTCTCTCGTGCTCTTTTTCTAACTCTCTCTCTCATGCTGTGTACACAGTGTTGATGAGAGGGGAGTTGCAGCCATTCTGCGGTGCTGTTATTCCAGCCCGGGTGAACTTCCCTTGACCCCCAGCTGGTGTCCTTGCCTCTAGCTGGTGGCTAAAGCCTGAGAAAAAAAAGGCCCTGCAGCTGACAGCGGGTTCGGCTCCTCTGCGGTTCACCCCCGCTTTACCTTTGCACCCGTCGACCATGAAAATACAAAAAGAGCAAAAACAAAAAAAAAAAACCTGAAAAAGACGAATGTCCAGGAGAGGCCGAATAACGTCGGAATGCACTCTTTTTCAACATTTTCAGCACTGACTCAGAGATGCAATTAGGGCCCGTGGGGAAGTGGACAGGTCCTCCTGAACGCCCCGACTGGTGCCCGATTTCTAAACCCTAAAAAGGTCTGGGTCCTTTGAGATCTGGCAGAAAAATAGTTTAAGTACTTTAATTATTTTGACATAATACAAGTGTCTTGAATGACAAAAACAAGTTGCAGTGAAAATATTTAAAATATCGCTAAAACTACAGCTTTCACATTTATGATATCTCCCACAGCCTTACCTTCACCAAATCTGGGATAATAAAAATAAATAAAAATCAGTGGAAGCAGAGCTGGGATGAGACCCCGGGGTAGACCCAGGACTCGCTGGAGGGATTATATCTCCCAGCTGGCCTGGGATGGCCTAGGGATCCCCCCGGAGGAGTTGGAGGAAGTTGCTGGGGTGAGGGATGTCTGGGCCACTCTGCTTGCCCTCTTGTCACCGCCAGTGGCGTTTCTAGACTCTGGGGGGCCCCAGGCAAAGAAGACCATTGAGGCCCTCCCTCCCCACACACATGCCCCATCAGCCCCCATAAAAATGCATTCGGTCAATTGTGCCATTCAAAAATAATCATTTATTAAAAAATAATAAATAACAGTAGTACAAAAGAAGGAGCAACAACAACCCTCTTGTCCTGTTTCTCATGTTTTCTTGAGGCTTATTTTTAGGGTCTTCTTTCATTTCTATCAAAGTTATATCATCAAGCTTGTAAGCCCCAAAGTGCCTGACATTATCTCAAATGGGCTTTGGCATTTCACATTTATGGAAGTCAAAAGCAGTCATAATTCAATTGAAATAGAAAATTCAAAAATGAAATTGCAATATCACATTTGCAATTTCGTTTCCGATATATGTTCGCATCATTCCGGTCAAAATGAAAATGAAAATTCAATAATCCAATTTTCATTTTCGTGTGGAGAACACATCATTACGGTCAAATTTAAAATTAAAATGAAAAGTCCATTTGACATTTCTTTTTCTATGTACTCCCAGGTGTAACCCAGTCATATTTAAAATTAAATTGAAAATGAGAAAAAGAAAAGTCAATGTTCACCTTTGTAATTTCATTTCCTTAACGTGGTCGCATTATTTAGGTCAGAAATAAAACGAAATCTCCATTCACAATTGCGTTTTCAATTCCTCGTCGTCCCAGGTCTAACTCGGTCATATTTCAAATTAAATTGAAAATGAGAAAAAGAAAAGTCAATGTTCACCTTTGTAATTTCATTTCCTTAACGTGGTAGCATTATTTAGGTCAGATGGCTTGCTACTACACATTAGCTAGCAAACTTAGTCTAACCATCATGTCTATGCAATTGCAAGCACAATTTTATATACATATATTATCATGCATCTTTCTTTTTCTTGTATTTTGTACCCAGATGTCAACTACATATTTAACAAATTGATTGCTAGTTAACTTTTACAAATGTTTTGTAAGCTAACGCTAGCTAAACTCAGTGAGCTAATCGCTGGATAGTTAGCTAGTGCTAGCCAGCTATCGATAACATATGTAACAGTTTGCTAGTAGGTTGCATATCACTTAGATGCTCATGGTGTATTTATTCAGCATAATTATATCCACTTACCACTGCCTTGATGTCGCTTTTCCTCCTCTCGCTTTTTCTTTCTTTTCTGGTTACCACTGAGGTATGCTCGTTTCATGCTGCCGATGGTTAGCTACGTTGTAAGTAGGCTATGACAGGTAGCTAGCTGACTCTCATAACTAGAAGGAGCCCCACATAGGGGGTTTCCGTTTTCAATGGCGGTGCACTAGTGGCTTTATGCTTTATGGGATGTTACTTTACTTAATGCCTTTTAAATGTCACTGCAAAATGCACCAATATGAGTGGGGGGTGGGGGGGGGGGCCTGCCGTTCTGAGACGTTTAAGGGGGTTTATAGCTGTCATTGCAAAATGTTCCAATACATGTGTGGCCATCGGAGGCCTGTCCTGACGAAACGCCTCTGGTCACCGCGACCCTGACTTGGATCAAGCGGTAAGAGAATGGATGGATGGACAGAAGCAGAGTTGCTTCTACATTGGTCCGCTGAAGCGTTCATCTCTGCTTCTTGTTCTGTGCGTGCATTGTGTTCACCATTAGGATGGCAAACTACATAATAATAGAATTAAATGGGCTCTTAAAGATGATTTTTGCAAGCATGTGCCTATGTGTTTACTCATTTTTCACATAATTATCAAAAATAAACAAGGTGGAATTTTGAACGGCGGGATGGAAAAAAGCTGTATAATTTTACGAGAGCAATCATGAGATTTTTGATGCGTTGAGTCACCTTTATTTTCTCTCTCTCTTGCTCTTTCCCACACCATTCTCACACCATTTAATCTGTGCGGCATGAAAGCAGGCTTGGCTTGCTCTGACCTGATCAATATGCTGACCTTTACCCTGTGCCCTGATTGGGTAGTTTGTGACTGTTCTCACTACGGGGAAGTTGAGCAAAAACATTTAAGCCGGTACAGCTCGGCTTCCTTGTGGGATGAAAGAAAACCTGACGGAGAACAGAACCGGAGATGCACTCGGAAAGCACAGAGCCAGGTGTGGTCCAGTACCAGGCCAGAACAGAACCAGCACTCGTCCGATATGAAAGGAGAGCAGGACCAGCCGCCCTGTATGTGAGCAGCGGTGCCCGAAGGGAGAGTTTTCCACAGAGGAGGCTTGTTTAAAGGCCTATAAGGGTAATTGGCTACCCTCCTCCCTTGAAGGAAGGCTGGGCGCAGCGGGACAGCACGCGCACATAAAGGGCTCCTCAGAGGGGGACCTGGCGTCCGACTTCCCCTCCTTCGGTCCTGCCCTTCCCCTCCTTCGGTCCTGCCCTTTCCCTCCTTCGGTCCTGCCCTTCCCCTCCTTCGGTCCTGCCCTTTCCCTCCTTCCCTCCTGCCCTTTCCCTCCTTCCCTCCTGCCCTTTCCCTCCTTCGGTCCTGCCCTTTCCCTCCTTCCCTCCTGCCCTTTCCCTCCTTCCCTCCTGCCCTTTCCCTCCTTCGGTCCTGCCCTTTCCCTCCTTCCCTTTCCCTCCTTCCCTCCTGCCCTTTCCCTCCTTCGGTCCTGCCCTTTCCCTCCTTCGGTCCTGCCCTTTCCCTCCTTCGGTCCTGCCCTTTCCCTCCTTCGGTCCTGCCCTTTCCCTCCTTCGGTCCTGCCCTTCCCCTCCTTCGGTCCTGCCCTTTCCCTCCTTCTGTCCTGCCCTTCCCCTCCTTCGGTCCTGCCCTTCCCCTCCTTCGGTCCTGCCCTTCCCCTCCTTCGGTCCTGCCCTTTCCCTCCTTCTGTCCTGCCCTTCCCCTCCTTCGGTCCTGCCCTTTCCCTCCTTCGGTCCTGCCCTTTCCCTCCCATCATCTCCCTAATGTTGGCTTCCAACGCACAACCACCTGGTCGTCTTCCACAGAAAACACACAGACCTCTAAACAAGCTGTTACTTACCTACCACATAGAGAGAGAGAGGGAGAGAGAAAGAGCGAGAGACCTCTAAACAAGCTATTACTTACCTACCACATAGAGGGAGAGAGAGAGAGAGACCTCTAAACAAGCTGTTACTTACCTACCACATAGAGAGAGAGAGGGAGAGAGAAAGAGCGAGAGACCTCTAAACAAGCTATTACTTACCTACCACATAGAGGGAGAGAGAGAGACCTCTAAACAAGCTGTTACTTACCTACCACATAGAGAGAGAGAGAAAGAGAGAGAGATGTACAGAGAGAGATTTGTACTGCTGGCTGGTTGGTTGCTGTTCTCATAGCTAGAGTGTCTGAGTCTGACAGTCTATCTCTGTACTGGTCTCTCTCTCTTATTGTAACTGCAGGCCCTGTGCTTAACTCTCTTTTGCCGTTCATTGCCTTGTGCACATCTCAGCTGCCAAGGAGCTTCACAGAACAATGCAACTCATTGTTCAGAAGCATTTTCCTACTGAGGGGCATCTGCTTTACCACTTCATTTTCTTTAATTTGTTGCTTTTGCCTGCAGTTTGGTCCCAGAAGTCAGTGCGATGCTAAATCATGATAAGCGCTCATATTGTTTAACATCAGTTTTTTGTTATTGTTGTTATTGTCGTCATTCAGTTGTTTCATTTTTAAAAAATGAAAGAAATTAAAATGCGTCATAAACATAAAAAATCCAATGGTATATATATTCATTGCACAAAAATTATTTTTTCGAGCTAAATAAAATGTGAAAAAAATTTTGTAATAATTGACACTTACACATACACACATATTAGTACACTTGTACACACACGTACAGACACACCTGCACACGCACACACACACACACACACACACACACACACACACACGCACACACCCTCTCAAACTGTATTACATCATACTGTCCATGAGCTTATGCATCATCCTTGTCCTCATATGTGCAAGTGGGTGTAGAGCCAGGCACATTTATAGATAGCTGCTTCTGAAAATAAGAAACCATGTTGTTGCACTAGTTAATCTACGTATTGTGTAGGTGGAGTTCTCATTACATACATTACATTTGGCACACCGCAGGTCATTGGAAGAAATACAAACACAGGTCAGATAAAGTACAATTCTAACATAAAATAGCCGCTATCCAATGCCATGAACATCAAGTTTATGTAGGTTCACAAAGTCTTATGACTAATAGTCTTAAAGGGATATTTCACTTTTGTGTGACATAAGTAATTTTGTGGAGCCTACCCCATTATATTTGCATAGCGTGAATACTAGCAACATCAGCTGTCCCTGCTGACCGTTAACAGCATCCCTGGTAGTCCCGGTTGTCAGGCTGCCCATTCACTCCCATTAATTTTCAGGACCTCACCAAAATGAATCGTTTTAAAGCACAAACTAACTACAGCAGACAATACATTGATAAAACAACATGAGAGTGAAAAGTTTGTGTTTGTTTTGATATTTAGTGTATTTTCTATGTTTTATTAACTTATAAAAGAAAAACAAGATACAACATCAAGATCAAGACACAAATGCTACATGAAAGTACTAGAAGATCAAGATAGCTACAAGATAAATGTGCTACATGATTTGTGGGTAGCCCTGCAGAGAAGTTTAGTGGCAATGTTAGTCTAATACCTGTCCAGGAATACACCCTGGACAGTTCACCAATCCATCACAGGGCAATTAATTCACTCACACCCACGGGCAATTCAGAGTCTCCAATTAGCCTAACCTGCATGGAGGAAACTGGAGAACCCAGAGGAAACCCACACGGATACAGGGAGAACAGGCAAACTCCACACAGAAAGGCCCTCGGCTGGGATTCAAAAGCGGTACCTTCTTGCTGTGAGGTGACAGTGCTAACCACTGCACCACTGGGGTGGGTAGTTAACCTTGGTGTTAGGAAACTATATTTATAACAGGAGAGTTTACAAGATAGGCTTCCAGTTGGAGTTTCCATTTGTAAAGTACATGGTACTTGCTGAATTAGTTCACTGGATTAAGACAATAATATACAGCTTTATGGTGTATATTGTATGGCTAATATGAACCATTTGATAATGGAATTCGCTAAGGTAATAAACAAGAAATGGCAGGGTACCGAGCAAGTGTACTAGGTTTGTGGGATACTTAATAAAGCAGAATAAACCTGAATACTAACCCGGTGATTCATTTTCAAAAAATCATGCAGCGTTACATAGTTTTCCAGATGAAACATTGCCCATGACCAGACAGCATTTACAGGATTAGCTATGTGAAAATACACAGACTCTATTCACATACAATTGTACATATTGGTGTTTTACAGTGTTTAAGCCATTCTTGTCTGAGAACTTGATTATGGGTTCTACGACAGTACATTGATGTTAAAAAAATACACTTTATCGAGTAGTAATGTTCTCCACCTTTTTGTGAGGTATTATATCCCACAGGAATGCAAACTGGATTCACACACAGACGTGGAAACCGTGCTCTCGCTGGAGAGCCATTTAATTTTCTTCTTCTCCCTCCGTCTTATTTTTACCGAACATAACTTTTTAGTCCCAGTTCTTTGTGCCCTACCCATAAAAAAATATTTTAAATAAATGTTTTTGAAACAGAAAAAACAGGGAGAAAAAAAAATCAAACAACTGGCACCACGCATCACTTCATGATATAATATCCTACTGCCTCTTAAAGTCCAGTTGAGCTTTTTGGTTCGTTTCCATTCCCCTAATGAGGTTTGATATTTTACAGTATTTCCAGATCCTTTACACCACCCCTATAAAACTGAGGGAAATAGTGGATATATTTATTTTGTAAAAGTCAAAACAAAGTTATATATTTTTATGGCAGTGATTATTGTATTTCATAAAATAAATTAATTTGTTAGCATATTAAATGTACCCTTAAGTCTGCCTTTCCTCACATTTTTATAATTGATGTGTTTTGTTTGTTATTATTATTAAATAACATATAAAAACTAAATAAAAGTTAAATGTAAGGGTGAACAAAAGCCAAGAAAGAAAGGAAATGAAATTTGTGGAAATATTCACTCACATCAATAGGAACTAATACAAGAAAACCATGCAAAATAACAAACTAACAATAACATATTAATTATTATAGGCAACATAATGAAAATGGACAGTTTTTCAAGTGATCTACGGGGGAATTTTTTTACATCTTATCATAAATATATATATAATTTTCATCATCGTGCAATGGTTTCCTTGGCATTGTTCACAAAGATTTTTTTTTAAACTTTCAAAATAAATAATATTATTTTATTTTATGTGAACCCTGTGAGATCATGACAGTTGTTAATTTCCTGTTCAGGGCACCACCCTCGGCCACGCCCCCTTTCACATTTCCACATTACCCAATGGGTTTTCCTGCACAGCGTGACGCACATGAATCTATTTCACTCTCCTGTCACCAATAAACAGAGATGCCAAAAATATCAGAGCAAAATATCAGACCCAAATACTGCCTTTTCTCCTCTTGGTGAAGGTCCCCCAGGCTCCTCTTGAGTGGTCCTGATTGGTCAGGGGCCCTCATGTCTTTGGACTGCCTGGCCAGGTCTCTGGGAGGGCCTGCAGTAGTTCTTAGTGGTAGCAAGGGGAGCCAGGGTTTCACAGCCATAGTCTCAAATCCGTGGGTCAGGGCTCACTGGTGGAACATAGAAAGGGTCATTGGGGGTCGCAAAACATTTGTAAATAAAATAAATAAATAAATCACTTGTGGTATATGATATATTGCCCATAAGCATTCACGTTAACTGAATTAACACACTGCACTGATTAATATGGAGAGAGGTTTACTTCCAGCGCAGGTGCAGTTGTTTTGACACAATGTTAAAAGCACCTGCATTTCGTATACGAGCAAAAACAGTTTCAGTAAAGGTGGATCGCTCATTAAGTGGAATCAATGGTAAGGAAGGTACCCTAATAAATATAGTGGAACCAAGAAGAATATTGCACTGACCTTTAAATATAAACATTTCCACTCTTCCTGTGTAAAAAGAATCCAGCAGTGAGAGATCACCTGTGTATGCGTACAGGTCAGAGTACGTATCAAAAACAGAATATTAAATATTACTAGAAATTTGTAAATAGCACTGAAAAAAGAGCAAGAAAGAGAAAGAGGAGAGAAAACGAATGAAACACTTGGTAGGTGGAGTCAGTGGTTACTGAACATTTTCTTGTGGACTGAAAAAAGTCATTTATTTTCCTGTGGGTTATACAAATATCTTGTAAATTCATTTATTTTTTTACTTGCTTTTTTAATTTTGTGTACAGTATGGCAGTAATACTCTATGTTATTAAATGAAAATAAACCATTCAGGACAGCAACTTGACCTTGAAAAATTGCTCAGATGAAGGATTTTACCTTCAGAATTTGCCAGCTTGGAGGTTTGGTTCAATAAATTTGCTAAGTGAGTTGCTGTCATAAATTCTTTATTTTCATTTAATCACATGAAATATTCCTTGGATGCATATATGGCTCCTGTGATGGTCGCCGGCACTTCTTCTTAATTACCATTCAAATACCCCAATGTGGGCATCTCAAAATAGATGCAATAAATAAAGCAAGCCAGCTAGCCTCTGCCACCAATATTTCATTTCATTATTTGTGTAATACGAAGCGGGTACATGTTGTACTGTCAAGCAAAGCACTTTTCACCAGACTTACAAAACATTGAGGAACAGCCATTACAGATGTTTTAAATGAACTGCGCCTCGGGAGAAACCATGGATCAATATGAGATCTGTGCTTGTCATAGTTCCGAGAACACAGTCCAAGCTGAATCATGCCTGCCGTACTTCGCCGATGGAAATTCGATTCGCGTTTGCTAATTGCCGGCGTACAACGAACCGCTAAGAACTCTTTCTTTTAAATGCTGTGACTTCTGGTGAGTCACAGCCTGCTGATGAGCAGTGCTTCGTGCTGACGTTCCCAAAGCAACACAGCCACCTGTGACTCAGACTGCCTGATTGAGCTATGCATCATTTTACTTAGACGGAGGAGTGGGCTTTAACGTTTATAACGAGACGTAGGCAAGAACAAGAGCATATGTATGTGTTTGACTCTGAGTTGAGCAGCATTGCCTCATATGAACGATTTGGCTTCAATGTACGACAAACATATAACGTATACACACATACAGTATGTGGCAAAATTTTTTATAATAATAATTCTCAAAATATATGCATAGTGCATATGATGATTGCACAAGGGATTGTGTAGAGTAGCACACCAGTGGCAAAGCATCAGGCTGAAGAACACTTACACTTAAGTATATTTGATAAACAGCATGCAGAGGCCTTAGTTCCGTCCAGTCTCATCATTTCACCTACTAATCCCCTACTAATCCCCACATGACACAAATGAGCATGTAGCACCAAATTCAATCCAAAAATTGTTCTCAGTTTTCCCTGGCTTTCACATTTCACTCACGCCCCTTCATCTAATAAATTACAAAGATTAATAAAGACCTAACCAGTACATACAGCGCTGAAGGTGTGGCAGCCTATCTCGGGCTTGGGCGTTACCGTTTTTCAGCGAAACACCCATTCGTCTGTCAGCTGGCATATAGACCAACTCCTGTCATTTTAATTTCGCCATGACCCCCCCCCCCCCCACCCCCTCCCCACCCATTTTCACAGCTGCGCACGTTTATTTGTGCTGAACACAAAGGACATGCTACGAGCACATGGCTGCGGTCAGAGGCGCCAGGATCAGCACTTTCAGAGATCTTGAACTCGTGGGTGAATTTCCTGTGCTGTGACGATACGTAGTGTGATCTGGTCTGTAGCTTATTGCCATCCGGGCTGTTTATTAACTAATCTAAATTCAGTTGCTAAAATGTGAAGCGTATGGTAAAGCATGGAGATGATAATACAATGTTTTCTTGTTTTTCTACAGTCTATTTGTGACCTTGCTAAGGAGCGAGTGCAGAACACACAGTTCTTCGTTTGCAGATCATTGCTCTCCTGACAAAGCTGGTTGTATGCCTAAACAGGGGAAGGCATTATTATCGCTTATCTAAAAATTAATAATTATTTAAATAACAGTTTGGAGGCACAAGAAAATGGGTCTAAACAACCGCAGTGAAACATTTAACTGCCAGCTTCCATGCGGCTCGTTTATGGCTGTTTTTCTAATGTGGTGCCTTTATATTGGTGCTGTTGGTGAGAAGTTGGGCCTGAATTCACCCCACCCCAAAGTCTCACTGTATTTTCCATAAGTAAATCCCAAGGGGTTTACACCCTCTGGTTGCGAAAAATGTCGGTTTAATTTAGCAGCCAGGACCCCTGAAGGATGGCAGGCAGCCAGACTGGTGCTGGGCATACAGGAAGGTCATAACCGTTGTCATTAGGGTGATGGTTAGCTGGGTGGTGGAATTTAGCACTTTAATGAGATCAGTGTGTGTGTGTGTGTGTGTGTGTACGAGCTTAATTCGGCCAATCCTTTATTAATGCCTTCATTACAGCGAGGCATTTTTTTATCACCGTGTCGTAATATTCGCATTATAAGGCAGACGCATAAAGATTACTGTGGCCATTGGGTAGGAAAAGGCCTCATGTTTTTCCATTGAATTTGGTTCTGATTATCCCAAATGATCAGAAAGGTTGGAGAGGTAAGTGCAAGGCGTACTTATATGGTCCTTTTGTATTTAACAGTTTTTTGTGGTTTAAACCCTTTCATTTTCCGCTCTTACCCTCAATTTTTCCATATTGCGCTCCCAAATTTTGGTTGCCCTGTTCTGCCCTGTAGATTCCATCACATATCCCTCAAAATGGGTGAATTCAGCCGCTCTATAGTATAGCGAGTCAAGCTAACGTCCGCCAATCACAAGCATATTTCTCCCAAATGTCCATAGTACAATTACTGCATTAATCTATAATCAATCCACAACTAACATCTCTTAAGTGGCGCACTTAAATAATGCTGAGCTTAGTACACTTACACTTAGTACACATATACTTACATTGCTTCTACTGGCACACAAACAACATTCATTGATTTCATTAAACTATACTCAGTCCACTGAGTCTCTTACAGTTCTTCTACATATGCTCAATTGCCGAGCAGGCCCTCTGCAGCATAGCAGTATGTCTCTCCATAATAAGTGAAAGGAGATTAGATAACCCCGATTTATATAATAGGAGTACTGGTGAATGCCATGACTGTACAATAGATTTATTTGCAGTTTTAGTGAAGCAAGTAAGAATTTGTTATTTGGAAAAGATACATCACAAAATATTGGGCCCACTCTTGGAGTAAACCAAGCAATTAGCCTCCATGGCAAATCTGCATTAGATGAATCTCTTTCTTCTTGCATTTTTAAAGAATCATTTTATTATTTATTATTAAAATTGCACACACACACACACACACACACACACACACACACACACACACACACACACACACACACACACACACACACACACACACACACACACACACACACACACACACACATATAATTGACTGAGTTTCCAACTATCCAGTCATGACCACAAATCACAACCACAAATTTCTCACACTGATGTCTATCTAGCACCATCCTTAATCGCTTTGTGTGGGTAAATCTTTCTTGTTTTATTTATGTTTTGTTTTTGTATTCCTGCCCATAATTCTTGTGCTCTAAAGCCAGCTAAAACACAGACATGTCCAACATCATGTCTCATTGGTGTGCCTCAGACCAGACAGAAATAATCCCAGTTGAATTAGCACAGGCATACTGAGGTCCACTGGGTCAGTTCACACATAGATATTTGGCTGGGGTTTTTGAGACCAGCCAAGGAGGTCCTGTTTGACTATCTGATGGGGGGTGAACTTTATTTTATGGAAATGGAAGGATTGACCCCACTTTCACCACCCCACCCCCCAGTCCCTCTGAGAGTGCCATCCTCTTTGATTGGTATGTCCGTGACTGAACTCTAATCAGAACTGTCACATCTAGATTATTGTGGTTTCCATCTCAACCAGAGAAAGCATTTACCTGGTCTCCATGGAAGACCACAGACCTACCTCCTGACACACACACACACACACACGTACACGCACATATGCACACACACTCATATGCATACACATACACACACACACACACACACACACACACACACACACACACACACACACACACACATTCAGGTTTCCAGATGAGAGCCTTCAGCCTCTTAAAGACTTTTCAGTAGCTGACTTTGGATAGGCCATGGCAATCCTTGCGTGTTGCGGCTTTGGAGATCAGCTCCTGTGTAATTTCAGCTGTAAACATTTAAGACGGCCAGCTCTCAGAATTTTGAGCCTTCTGCCCTCCTATTTAATTTGTAATATAAAATAAATTCCACATTTATAAAGTTTGTTGATTTTGATAGACTATTATTTCGACAACCATCTTAAATCTAAAAAAAAAAGTTATTTTTCTTGGTGAGGTAACTTTCTGGTTTAAAAATGAATAAATTTTTCCATAGATGTACTCAGAAGATTTAATTTATAATCTTTCAAATGTGTCCTCTCATCCATCCCATAGTATTATCTGTGGTAGAGACAATCGCCAAAATAATGTAACTGACAAGTATTTCATATGTAATGGTGTTCAAACTATCTTATTTGAACATGTTATTAAACTGCTATATGTATGGAATCTGTTATAAATTAATATTAAAATTTTTCTAAGCACATTCAAAACACTTAGGACTTAATTGGTCATGGTATTTGTTTTGCACCAATCATTGGTTATTCATTTTGCGTGTGCTAAGAGATATTGCACACGCTAAAGGTTTTAGTAAATCAGGCCTTTAATCTAGTACAACAATATCATGCCATCATTTTTACTGGTTCAAAACTGGTTCTAGCCATAAGGAAAAAATATATGCTCAGTGGCTGGAAATTTGTAGAATACTCTGAGCTGTATTTTGCCTCTCAAAGAGCTGGATTCTGCCACTAGACGAGGACCAAAGCAAACAGAACAAAAAAAAAAAAGAAGCTAAATGTAGCATGTGGCTGCCAAGGAGAAAGCTTTTGTTGTTATCACAATAAATCACATAAAACTTGGACCAGTGCACGCGCATAAGCACTGCTTTGTTTTTGATTCCACTTATAAAGGTTAAACCACAGGAGACTCCAGTACATTAGTGCAGAGGAGATATTACAGCATGGGAGGTAGAGACTTTACACTTATGGGTTTTTTTTTAAATGGCCAACATGACTTTAACACTTCAAAAAGACACAACTACTTTTATAGCCAAAGAGAAGTGATTAATTAGCCCCCCAAAAATGAACTATACTGCACAATGGGCAGCGAGGTAAGGGAATCGCTGTTTTTATAAGAGTAGGCTGTGCTTTCACCAATTTATATTTTAGGGTCAAAACAAGTGGAAAATATTATGCACCTTTTACAATGAAGCATTATTACTTATTTAACAGTTCAGTGAGTACAATTTTCAGTAGTTTATTTTTAAAAATGTTTTCAGTAATTCATATTTTTTCTGAAAGGATGCAGGTTTGATCCCCTGACTAGGCATAGCCATTGTACCCTTGAGCAGGTTATTTCAATCCTGAAATACCTCAGGACATATCTTTCTATATACATACAGTAGGTAATTATGTATGTATTATTTTTGCCAATATATACAGTGGCCCTGAAGTGCAAAGCCCTATCTCGAAATAAGAAGCAATCTTTTTTTAAAGAGTTGCTCTTTTTTTTAATTTAAAAAAAAAAGCTTTATATATTTAGGAAACCACCGTTTTTTTTAAATAAGATGCAATCGTTTTAAATTAGCTACTGTCTTTTAAAAAAAAGATGCGTTATCGATTTAGGAAGCCACTGTCTTTTTAAATAAAGCTTCTCTATTTAAAATACATCTTCACAATTTCGAAATACGTGGTCTTTATTTCAAAATACGTCTTCTTTTTAGAGGCAAAAATGCTAAAGGTGCATTCTCACCAAATCCGGCGAGGTACATCGATCGGACGCATTCTACTAATTTTCTTTGGAGAGGATGCAATGCGATCGCGCGGTGCATGATAGATGTGGCGCGACGGTTCTGAATTTGAATAGGATATATTCCAAACCTACTTTAAGCAAATTAATGCGTCCGCCATTGCTCGCGAAACTCGGATCAAATGGTCAAAGTAGGCGTTTTAGATCAAATATGAATCAAGATTTAGCAACTGCATGGACTATTTCTCGCCTCAAATGTTTTCAGAAACGTATTTTAGTGGACCGTTTAAGTGGTATAAAATAAAGTTTATTAACAGGTCGCCATATTGTTCCGGTTTGAAAACACAGGCAAAATACGTCTAACCAATCAGGTGCCGTTAATGTTCCCACATAGGCTACTGACCCCATCTAATAGCACCGCCCACCAAACGCACAGTTTGGGGTTCCTGCAGGTTCCCAGCACAGAACTATATAAGATTCCCCCATGATTTTTTTAAAGCCCCCAGTCTGGCAACCCTGAGCTTGACCCACAGTGTTTTGTGCATGAACAAAGGCTAGCTTTAGCCCTTAGCATTTTCCCTCGAGGTCAAAGAAGACCACAAAACTCAATCTTATACATAGTCTTATATACTTATGTGAAGAAGATGTATTTTGAAATTGTGAAGACGTATTTTTAAATAGAGAAGCTTTATTAAAAAAGACAGTGGCTTCCTAAATCGATAACACATCTTTTTTTTTTAAAAAGACAGTAGGTCATTTAAAACGATCTTAAATGACCTACTGTCTTATTAAAAAAAGAGATGTTTTATTTAAAAAAAACAATGGTTTTCTAAGTATATAAACAACTTTTTTTTAAAAGATAGTAACTGATTTAAAAAGATGGCTTCTTTTAAAAAAGGATGTTTTATTTAATAATACAGTGGTTTCCTAAATATATAAAGCATCTTTTAAAAAAAAAAAAAAGCAACTCTTTCAAAAAAGATTGCTTCTTATTTCGAGATAGGGGTTTGCACTTCAGGGCCACCATGAATATAAGTGTTCCAAACAAATAAAATGAAAAGTAAAAAAAAAAAAAAAACATTTTTCTGAATAAAGTAATGCTGGTCCTTTATGAGGGCATCAGATAAATTCACACAAATAACCAGGATAGGTAACATGACATGGCCCTTCTGTCAATCAAGATTCATCTTTACTCCCAATGAAATGTGAGTGTTACTTTCACCTCACTGAACGGTTGCTGAGAAAGTATTGTGTTGGTGTTGGTATAAAAAGTGAAGTTAGAGGCAGTGCTGACTGAAACAGTCTCAGTCACTGTTCCCAAATCAGGGAGGTCTGTGTGGGAGTTGTGTTTGGTTTTGAGAGGCGCTTCTGTTTGAGATTTAGCACCACTGCACACCCACTGTAGCTACACACGCATGCCCTAATCACGCTGCCTTTACATGGGCCATGTTATTCCTCTATTAGCTGGGACATACAAAAAATTCCAAAGGACATTTTCATATAAATCCATCAATCAAATTGTGGTGTTAGGAATAAGGTAATATTCACAGAAATGCAGAAATTATAGGAAGATGAAGTGTAAGTATGATTTTCATTCAATTATGCGTATATATATATATATTATATATATATATATATATATATATATATGCCATTTAATAAAATATACAGTATATATAGTACATATACAGAAATCTGCTTAAGGGAGTTTCCACGCAGAAATTTAGATATATAAAATAACACGTGCTGTGAGAATCCGACTTTCTCTCTGAGCATTCTTTTACAAATTTTTTTACTCAGAGTTTTATACATGTGGCCCCTGGTTTGTGCATCTGTGTGGCTGATTTGCAAAAATTGCAGGTTTGAAGATATTCCATTTGGTAGATGCAGCAAACATAGTCACTATCACAAGTTAAACTCCTGTGATTCTCCTATTTGAAGAACCTCTGACATTCGCCGTTACCCAGAAATCATCCAAGAGACCCGCCACATTTGTGTCGACCGATCCCAGTTCCCACCTCGTTTTTGTGAAAAACGATCCCAGTTCCCACCTTGTCTTCTCTTTCACGCCCGAAACCTTTAATCTGGGTGTGTGATTCCCAAGTGCTTCCTCTCTCTGATCAGAAAAAAAAGATATGAAAAAACAATTATATTTTGTGAAGAGAGGAGACAGAGCAACCGTGCTCCTGTGGTGGCAACATTAACACACGCGGCGATAGGCTCTGTCTTTGTAGCCATTACAATATAGCCTTTTGTGCAGGCACAATCAAATCCACATGTAAAGCAAATACCTGCGTATTATTTTTAGCGCTGAACAAAAAAAACAATAATGGCATTGTGCAGCCTCTGTAGGCAGGGCGTGGAGGGGAACCCTTTCATATGGCTTACACACAGCATTAGAGTAAAGGCCCTCGTCCACAGAGTGCTCATTTGCCAACAGCTCGACTCACAGATGATTGCAGTCTCAATCCCTCCGTTCAGCCTTTCTGAAATAAAATGGGCTGGGATGAGGTGGGGGTGAAATTACTTCTTTTTTTTTTTTTTACAGTCAGACCCATTAAAGCTCATGCAGAGCCCAAAACCTGTCACAGTGATACTATACAATTAGACTTTTTATTTCCCCTTTTAACTTCACTATTCATATATATTTTCTTGGTTTGTTTCTGTTTTACGCCAGTGTCTGTTGCTGGATTAAACACAATGCTTTATACCTTCTGTTAAGGACCTGAGACAGAAGCCTGAGCAGGAACCACCCACGAGCTTCTGAACAAGACCACCGTAGCCAAGCCCAGTTCAAAACTTCACTTCCATTATGTCTAGTTTAGAGTGAGAACTTAAAAAATCGAAGGCAGTACTAATTAAGAAGTGCTCCTTCTACAACAGCATACTCTCACGCTTCCCCCCCCCCCCCCCCCCCCCCTACTACAGACACAGTACGGCTAATTAAGAAGTGCTCCTTCTACAACAGCATACTCTCACGCTTTCCCGCCCCTACTACAGACACAGTACGGCT